>APFE031192379.1:4608-177720 GCA_000404065.3 Pinus taeda | reverse complement strand
CTTGGGACAGCTGAAAATCCAAAAATGGTAAAACTTTTGAAGGCATTGCCGTCAAAGGTAAAAAAAGAATACATCAGATTATTGTCTTTGTATGCTAATGTTTTTGCATGGGACTATTCAGATTTGAAAACTTACGACACAAGTATCATTCAGCATACTATTCCCATAAAACCAAATCAAAAACCTTTCCGGCAAAAGTTGAGAAGAATTAATCCTAAGTTGCTACCATTGATTGAGAAAGAAGTCAATAGATTGTATAAGTCTGGAATTATAGTGCCAATTCGGTTTTCCGATTGGATTTCCAACTTGGTGCCCATGAGGAAGAAAACCGGTGAGATTCGCTTGTGCATTGACTTCAGAAATCTGAACAAATTTTCATTAAAGGACAATTATCCACTGCCCAAGATGGATCACATATTGCAGTGGGTAGTGGGGGCATCTAGGATGTCATTGCTTGATGGATACTCCGGGTACAATCAGATTTTGGTGCACGAAGATGACCGTGACAAGACAGCATTTACTACTCCATGGGGTACATTTCATTATGCCAAGATGCCCTTTGGATTGAAGAATGTGGGTGCTACATTTTAGCGGGCAATGGACATGGCCTTTGCAAATGAGAAAGATGTCTTTCTAGTTGTTTATCTTGATGATTTGACCGTGTTTTCTAAATCAGATGAAGAGCATTTGTTTCACTTGACTAAGGTGTTTGAAAAGTGCAGAAAATATGGCATCTCATTGAATCCGAAAAAGAGTCTTTTTGCTATCAGTGAAGGCAAGCTGCTAGGACATATCATTTCTAAAGATGGCATTCGTATAGATCCTGCACGAGTAGAAGCAATTCAGCAATTGGAGCAGCCTCGTAGCAAGAAAGAAATTCAATCTTTCAATGGTAAGTTGAATTTTCTGCGTCGTTTCATTCCCAATCTTGCTGAACATCTTAGAGAGATAACAAATATGCTCAAGAAGGACAACGAGGTTAAATGGACCGAAGAGGCGGTGAAGTCTTTCAATTTGATAAAGGTAGTCTTATCTTCAGCTCCAACTTTAATAGGTCCAGATTATACACAGGATTTCATTTTGTTTTCATTTGCTTCCGAGCATACATTGCCAGCCGTGTTAATGCAAAAGAGAGATGGAGTTGAGAGGCCCATAGCGTTTTTCAGCCGCATCATAAGGGACGGAGCGCTGAATTATAATATCATTGACAAGCAAGCATTGGCACTCATCAAAGCATTGAAAGATTTCCGAGTTTATATACTGAATTCTCATGTTTTAGCATATGTTCCTAATGCAGCTGTGAAGGATGTTTTAGTGCAAACGGAACCGGAAGGAAGAAGGGGTAAGTGGATCGCTGCACTCTTAGAGTATGATGTAGAAATTAAACCTACCAAGTTGATTAAAGGTCAAGGTTTAGCTAAGTTAATGGCAGAAACAAATCTTCATGTCCTTGATATCAATTTGATTGCTGCCTTGTCTGATGAAGATGAAGAAAATTCTGCTTTACCGGTGTCCGATATCTTTGTATCTTCACCTTGGTATGCTAATATAATTTATGTGCTTCAAAATTTATCTTCACCTCCTGGAATGCCTAAAAGCAAATCTAGAACATTGAAACTAATGGCTGCCAAATTTTGCATTATCAAATCTGCACTTTATTGGAAAGATCCCGGTGGCATCTTGCTGAACTGTTTGGTAGAAGAGGAAGCTAAGACAACGGTTGATGATTTTCACAAAGGTGACTGTGGGGGTCACTTATTTTGGAAGAGCACAGCTAATAAGATTTTGAGAGCTGGTTTTTATTGGCCTTCTTTATTTTCTGATGTGTATAAAGCAGTAAAGAGCTGTCATGAATGTCAAATTTTTCAAGGGAAACAGAAATTACAGCCTTTACCTCTCAAGCCGGTCGAAATCAGTGCACCATTTCAGCAATGGGGCTTGGATTTTATTGGTGAAATCCATCCAGCATCTTCCGGGCAACATCGATGGATCTTGACCGCCACAGATTACTTCACAAAATGGATTGAAGCCATTCCTACTCGGCAAGCTACGGACTCGGTAATTATCTCCTTTCTTGAAGATCATATCTTGTCACGTTTTGGTTGTCCACATAAGATAATTACCGATAACGCAGCAGCATTCAAATCAAAGAAGCTGGTTGATTTTTGTTATAAATATAACATCAGCTTGGGTCATTCAACTGCCTATCATCCGCAAGGTAACGGGCTGGCCAAATCGTCAAACAAATCGCTATTGAATATCATAAAGAAATTGCTGGAAATAAATAAGAAAAGCTGGCACAAGAAGTTGATAAATGCATTATGGGCTGATCGGGTAAGTCATAAGAAGTCAATTGGAATGTCACCTTTTGAACTTGTTTATGGAGTAGATGCAGTTTTTCCTACTTCACTTAGTGTTCTGGTAGCAAAGTTGTTTCAAGAAGCTAGTGGTGAAGAGGATTCTATGCAAAGGCGGATCAGTCAAATGATTCATTTACATCAGACACGAGATGAGGTTCATCAGAATTCCCTTAAGTTGCAGGAGCGCATAAAGAAACTTTACGATAAAAAGGCCAAAACTGATGATTTTCAGATTGATGATATTGTGTTGAGATGGGATGCCCGCAATGAAGACAAAGGGAAACACGGAAAATTTGACAACTTGTGGAAAGGTCCTTACAAAATTGCAGCATACCGTGGTCCAAATGCTTTTCTTCTTAAAGAAATGAACGGTGAGGAATGTCTTGGTGGGTCGGTGAATGGCCGCCTGCTCAAAAAGTATCATGCTTGAGCATTTTCTGCTCTACTCACTCTCATTGTAAGTACCATTTTATTTTCATTCTGCAGCAAGTGTGAAACTGATCTCTCATCTTCAGTTTGGGGCCCATGGTGAAGGCTATAATTCTGAAAATGGTGGTTAGTTGGTGTGAGTTTTACAAGTTGTTTCAGTTCTTTCATTTTTTGCATAGAGTAAGTGAGTTAGTGTTAAAGATAGTCCAGGATTTCAGTAAATTGTCCAAGTCAAATAAAGTTGTTTTCAAAATTGGTCACATGTGAATAAATTGACTCCATTGCCCAATAGATAAGGCACTGGTCTGCTCTCCCAGAGGTCTGAAGTTCTTGGCACCTCCAAGGAGCTACCATCCCCATTGGAGCCAATGTTAGTGTCGGTCTTGAAAGCCCTCCATCAGTGATCAATAAGCTCTTTGCATTTGCATTAGTAGGTGTCTCATCAGTGTCAAATTTTGCATCCCGTTAGGCATGCCATAAACCTGATGGAGGAGCTGGTCTTTGTGCCCCTCTTGGCTTTGCTGGATCAGGTCATATCAGTTATACAGTTTTTCAAGCTTGTCTTGATGTGTCTTATTGTCAAATTCCTAGGTCTAGGGTTTTGGTCATTTGTCTCTGCAAGGTCATGTCTCTGAAAATCCATGAGTACTCAGCAAGCCAGAGGGAGGTTAGTTAACATGGTTCTTCGATATTTTTATCTTGTATAGTCAATTTTTACCTTGGATTTAAAAACTATGTTTTTAAAGCCCAAGGTCATTTTCTCAGTTTTGTAAATAAATGATGAAATTTCAAAGTTTTTAAAAAGACAAACTGCAACCCTGGTCCCCTTGCCAAGGTCCTTCAGATGATCTACCTGCAAAAAGAATCAAGTCAGAGCACTCAAAAAGTCAAATTCAGGATAAAGGAAATCAAAATCAGTATTTTTAAAAAAAGTGTCAAAAAGAAACCTTATAAAGTGGGTTTATGGATGAAATTTTTTCAAATGAAGTTTATAAAAGAATATGTGCCCTCCTTTCACTCTCATTGTGCATTTGAAAGCTTCCAAGAGAGAGTTTGAGAGAGTGATAGGAGAAAGGAGCAGAAGTGCAGCGATTTTGGGTAGCAGAGTAGTGCGAGACCTTTTGAGAGGCTTGCGCGACCTTTTGGGCAGTGCGAGACCTTTTGAGCGCCCCTCCACAGTGAAAACATATAACTGGCGCGACCTTCTGGGCGGGGTGAGACCTTTTGAGCGGCCTGCGAGACCCTTTGAGATGTCTTGCGGCAGACTTCAAAACGATTGCCCAATCTTCCTTCAAGTCATCGAATTTGTTCTAGGTAGGCTCTTTACACATCATTTTTGTGGTTGGTGATGGATGTAAGCTCTCATGCTATGATTTTAACCTCAAATCTTGCAAATGAATAGACTTATATGGCTGCAATGTTAATGAGCAAACTGTGCTAGGGTTTATGGTGTTTCAAGCTCTTTTTTCCTTTAATTGGTTTCCTTCCCTTCCCTTTTACCTATACTCATATGTACATTTCTTTCCCCATCATCATTTTATAAATGAAATACAAATCCCCTTCCCATCCCTAAAACACAAGAATGAAAACCCTAATTCCCCTCTACCATATGCATGTGTAAATAACAAAAATGTTGGTAAATATGTCAGCATGTTTTGTGCATGATTTCCCTATTTCCCTATTGAATATGTACATATGTTCCCATGTTCATTTCCATGCATGTTTTTCATATGCAATAATTTTTGCAAATGATTTCCTATTTATAAATATGTCTCCCTATAAGCATGATCATTTGCTAAATCTCCCTTGAAGTTCCTTGATTATTTACATATTTTTCCCAGTCCTTATTAATAAACTCCCTCCCCTAACATTCCCCTCATGTTTTTCCCCTTGAAACAGCATAAAGTTCAGCATTTTTGCAGGCAGAAACAACAGTTCCATTTGTCTTTCATTTTGTCCACTTTGCTCCAAAAACCATGTCAGAAGCCGAGCCTTATGAGCAAAGTGATGACCATTCATCATCTACAGAGGAGAGGAGGCCTCATAAGGGTGGAAATCATAAGCGAGAGGAGCCCACCTCTCTGGCAGAATTACAGGCCTGCCCCATGGCAGTGAGTTGTTTTCAGTATATGTCTTGTTATGATTTCTGTGTGAGAATTTCTCAGATTCAGCATCATAGAGAGTTGGCCCACTTGTTTGTCTTGCACCTCCGTGATGGAGACATGTCACTCTGGCAGGGGTGAACTTCACATTGACTCCTGAGGTGATCTCACAGGCTACAGGGATACCAAATGTGGGTGAAGTGTGGCCTAAGGGCAGATTGCTAGATTTTGTTCATTTTGAGCCATATGTCCGGCCAGCATCTGTAGAATTTTTGACAGGTGTTTTTCCATTCAGATTTCTCCGGAGTGAGTATGCTCCCATCATGAGGCTTATTATGCATTATTTTACTTGTGAGGGCAGATTTACGCAGGTGTACTCCTATCATATTCGCCTTTTGATGCATTTCACCCGAGTGAGGATGATGAACATCCCGATTTTCTTATTTCAGAACATTCGGAGGATGGTGCCAAGTTGCAGAAGAAGACCCCAACTCAGCAGGACAGGAGCCTATACCATTATGGTTTGATTCAGCTTATAGTCTCATATCAGTTGACTCAGCAGGGCATTTCATGGGAGGAGTTCATCTCCCGTGAGTTTTTCACCATGCCACATCAGCCACATCAGGAGGTCATTCATGAGGTGGGAGGACCATCTCAGCAGCCTGATGCTCCCGTCACCTGACATATTAGTTCCACTCCTTTGGTCTCTTATCAGAGAGGCCCAAGGGTCGTATTTGCAGCAGCCAGGTGAGTACTATCTCCACAGCAGGTGGAAGGGGTCTCGCCTTCATCGTCATCACAGCGAGTGTTATCTCCACATCAGGTGGAAGGGGCCTCGCTTTCTTCACTAGCACAGGTACTGGAGAGGGGCAAGCAGCCCATGATCGAGGGGAGATTGTCAGGCAATCCGGTTATTGATCTTGGCGCCGATTCTCCTAGCCTAGAGCTCAAGGATATCATCCGAGAGCAAAGCACCGAGATTCAGTCCCTGCAAACGAAATTATTGATGGCGAAGTGGATTATTAATTATTTAGAGCAGCGAAACAAACAACTGGAGAATGAACACAAATTATTTGAGCTGCAAAATATTCGTTGAAGACCGGGAATTGGTCGCAGAGACCGGTTGACTTGAGGACCCACTAGATCGATAATCTATGCTTATTTGGGATAATGCTCATTTGAAAAAGCTCTTAGCTAAGGCCAATCAAAATAACAAGCTGCTGAGAAACATGAAGACTCACTATTGGGCAAGGATGCAGGTTTGCAAGGTTAGAATGAAAATGTTCCAAAGAAGGTGGTCCAAGGCTCTTAGGCGGAAGAAAAGGACCAATCCACTCCGTATATTGGCGGAGGCATCCCTCAAAGATCATGGCACTCAATAGCATCAGCTACAGCACAAATCCCAAAAATTTCTGAGAATTTTGGGTAATTTTGGAATTTTTTGGAAATTTACAGGTTTTGGCTTCTCAAAGGGTCTCGCCCCCGGCGAGACCTTTTGTCATCGTAGCTCCGTTTGGCAAAAAATCAGAATTTTTGGATTTGGCATGAAAATTTACACTTTCTCATCCATTATTAATAAATTTCATCGAGTTCTGGGCCTCCAAAAGGTCAAAATGCATGCAAAATTTGACTTTCTGCCCCTTTTTTGAGTTGCAGAAACCAGATTTGGGAGAATTAAGTTTTGATAGGGAAATTGACCTCCAAATTCAAAAATTCTAGTTGGGTTGAAAAGTAGACTCGTATACCTTTCCAACGAGCTATCCTGCACCCAATTTTGATAACGGGAAGGCCTCCAAACAGAGCTGCAAAAGTGTGAGACCCTTTGAGAAAAGGTGTGCGACCTTTTGAGGAAATGTTGCTAGATTTGACCAGTTCAGCGCAGAAATTCCAGTTTTGACCTTTTTCGACTTTCTGAGCTTAATGGTGATCTTAATGGATGTAATTTTGACACTTTTTGGATAATTTTACTCTTGTTTATCTCTTCTAGAAGATTCATTCATGAAATAGGTGAAAATTAAATGAATGAATTGGTTTCCTAGTTTATAGAGGCAAGTTGTTTTGACTGCCTATTTTGTAGTGCTTAGTCTAGAAATTGTTCAAACTGCTCCTAGGATAGTGAGCTCGACTCCTAGAGGTGGGGAAAGAGTTTAGATCATCTATATTATGTACTTTCATACTCATTTTCATGGTTGGACTCTTGAGGGAGAAAGCTTCTATTGTATTACTCATTGTATCTCTGCAATTTTTGGCTAAAGAAGACCAGGGTTTTGCAGTCCTTTTTGGGATTCTTGTGGTTACATGTATTGATGGTGTGCTTCTCTTTGTACTTGTAAGTTTGTTATGTGAATCATCTTCTCACTTTTTCTTCTGCAAATTAGGCAAATGAAGTGTTAAGGTAGAATTCATGGTTGCTATGCTCTGCCTTTAAGTTTGCTTAATATCAATGTTTTCAGCTGTTTAAGGAGGATTCAAAGTCATTGTTTGCCCTCCTTAGCTCCTCACCTGTCTTTCTCATCCATTCACCTTAGCTAAAGGCATCAATACGGTCTCCTATCTCGTCCCAAAGAACCCCCTGCAGAAACTGTGTCCCATCCCCGCAGCCAAATTTGCCCTTCCTCAATTTGCCACCAAAAACCCAAAAACCCCAAAATCAACCTCTTTTATCAGTTTACTAGCCTAATATCAGTGATACTTTGTTGGTCATCTCCCTAATTGAAGATTTTCCGAGAGAGACCGGAGAGAGCCTTCTCCTGCCTAGTAGGGCTAGCTACGAGGCTGAATGGTTTGATGTAGCTTTGAGATTTGCCTTTCTCAGCCTGAGGTGAAATTTCAAACGCTAACAGAGGCTTCGGGATTCTCTCTCTTTTTCCGGAATTTCTAGAACCAATGCAGGTGCAAAAGGGAGAAACCTGTAGGTGATCAATGCAAGCCATAGTGGAGAAACTTGTAGGTCAACATAGTACAACAAGATGCCAGGGAGCGTTGGTCCTAAAACTAGCTCAGATGGTGCAGTTTAGAGCAAAAACTTTGGGGAATGAGAAATTCATGCATAGATATTTGTGCAATGATGATGTAAAGGGGGAATAGGATGTGAATGATCTAGTTCAGAGGCTGATTGATCTGATGAGAAAAAATATCTTGTAATAGCTATCCCCTTTTCCATGAATAATGGGAGCTGACACGACATCCTTTCGAACTATAGGTATGAAAACAGGAAGGTCAACTTCTAAGTGGCATAAATTTTGCAGACGGACTCTGATTTACACATTTCTTGCACCATTGGAAATATCTTTGTGTGTTGAATAGCATGAAAATGTTTAGCACTATAATGGAAAATTTTTACCCCCAAAAAATTGATTTGATGCCTCAAAATGCTTCCAAAATGTTTTAGACCCCATTTTGCCAAAATGGGTCCCGCTAGTAAAAATGGTCCCATAAGCTAATTCCCCTACTTTTTCCACTAGGAATGCATCGAGATGGATGACAAATAATACAATGATCTAATTTGGATAAATGATTCAAGGTAATCATGCTACGAGTGCACAATAGTGTATATGATGAATGATTTAGTGGTAAATTATAAGTGACTTGAAAGTTGGAATAAATAACGTTTAAATTGGTTATCTTTTTTATGTTTATGTATTTATTATAAACATAAAAAATAACAATCTTATTTATTTATATAAACTAGCCTAGATCCATCTTAACTTTGGAACAACCAAGTGCTCAGAAGAATCAAATCTGCAAATCTCTTTTAGAATAAAAGATATTTGATACCTCTTAACTCTTGGTAGGTTTAAAATTTAGATGAATCTAAACTAATTAGTCATATACTCTACTTTCAACAATCTATAGCTATCCTCCAATCCAAAATTATCCACAAAATATTTTAGAACAAAATGACCTATGAAAGAATTGAAAAGTATATTCTGAAATAAAGATATTGGCTGAACTTCATAATTAAGATAGAGAATTTCTAGTGAAGTCCAAAAGTTGATATGTTCCCTAATTTCTATAAAACCCAATTACATATTAAAATATATATCTATTCCAAATTATTGCAATGAATATATATTAAAATATATGTCTATTCCAAATTCTTGAACTCAATCCATACAAAATTATGAGGAGACAAGAAAGGTTATCATGGTGATGAAAATGACATGCTCCAACGCAACTAGCACATGACCTGATGATCATACATTTGGCGTGAGTAGTTTCGCAACAATTACTTTCAAATCACATCTACACAAAGTATAATTATTTATGTTAGTATTGAAATTTGATGGACGGATCCATGCTTTTTGCATGAGGATGGGCTGACTGATCCATGCTTTCAGTGCATCGTCCATATATAACACACGGGAATACACAGTGTATTTTTTCAATACAACATGTGCGGTTTTGATCTCATAGCTTCTCTAATAGTAAATTATCCCCATAATTCCTAAATTTTATGCTTAAGTGTGATTTGTTCAAAGATTCATAGTTGCTTTGCTTTTTCTATTTTTTATTCCTAATTTATATGTTCATAGATTCATAGTCATTTTCCTTTTACTGTTTTTTTAGAGATCTTTTATTTTCTTCCAAATGCTTTCATAATATGATAGAGACGGATGTGAAGAACTATTCAAGTCAGCTAAAGAACATTTCCCGACATGAAATGGAAGATGGAGAGGTTGGAAACGTGAAAGAAGGGTCCTAGTTATATAAGAAAGTTAAACATTGCTCCAATAGCTACATGGATTTTTTTTACGGTTCAATATGTTATTCCGTCTCATTTTACCCTACCATATATGTTATTCCATCTCATTTCATTATTCAACATAATGAGACAACATGATTATATAGTTAACACAATAAAAACTATTGAACAAACAATGAGCATCATATTATGTGTGCTTGTTTTCCAGTTAATGTGGCTTTTGTAACAACTTGGGTTTCATTGGCAACAAGAATAGTGTATCTAGTATGCAAGGCAAGCAACACCTACTCTAACCATTCAATGGAAAAGTGACCTTGTTTTTTTTCTATGAAAAGGCCTTCTATCTGTTATATTATTTTTTTATGAAAAGGGTTTCACTGCTTAAGAACTATTGGGTTTTCTTTTCATTTTCATTTTAGGGTTTGAGATTTAGGATTATGGTGAAATGTTGAAACATTAGATTTCCCTATATTATTATTGAAGAATTCATAATTTTTTAAAAATTAGATATATTAAAACAAATTTATCATGTGCATTTTTTCCTCGAAACCCCCACAAATCTCCATGGTCATGCCCATTACCTCTACCAACAGGTTGCTTAAAGTTGTAAAAGTTATCTGACAACCATGGGTTAGTCGATAATGGGCACCCCCTAGATTATGTGCTTCACAATGGAATTCTATCCGCAATGGATAAGGAAACCTTTTAATAATATGTGGGAGAGAATCAACAACTATGGCACTCACTCTTTGATGAGATTCTCTTCTATTTCTCATTTATTTACTTATCAATATTTCAAGAAAAAATATGAAGCTCCTACTACCTGATCAGCATGCGGTCTCCCCAAAACAAGTCAAATTTCACAAATGCCAAGGGAGAAATTCTAATTGGATAAATGAATGAGAAGACTTTTTTATTTACTTTTGTAATGTAATTGATTGTGTTGTTCTATTATTCAAATTATATTTGTAAATTCAATTTCAACATGGTCAAAGATTTTCAAAATATTTGATCGTATAAATAAATAATTTAAAATTATGAGTTTTTTTAATTTCTATTGAAATTAATATTGATTCAAACTTATGCAGGAATGAAATGAAATACATATATAAAAAGAAACAGAGAGTTACAATGAAAAAAGAACTTTAATTCATTAATAATAAAGTATTGAAAACAATCATACATAATAGAAATAAACTAGTTTGGATGATAGTAGCATATATCTAAGAAGAGATGTGGAAGCTACCTTCCTTCTGAAGTGTGTTATAATGAGGCTCGAAGGCCTTTCTCTCATTAAGAAATAATGGGAAACCCTAAACATCCAAAAAACTAACCATAGGAGATAAAGCACCAAAAGCTTATAGGCCCTAGAAAAGGTATGTAATTACCACTCACTTTGTCATCTTTTCCTTGAATTCATCACTTCTTTACATTATGAAATAAGCATATGGCAAAAGATTATGATAGAATCTAGAAAGATTTTATGCAATGCAAAATGACTAATAATTACCCTTTTCCTATGCAGAAAAAGGAGAAAATGGAAGATCATCGTTCTAAAGGAAAATGCAAGACAAGGTTAATTGTTGTTCCTTTGACAGGGAACCGCATTCAAACAAGGCAATCCAGATTGGGGTGTATCAACCAAGAAAAGGAAAAGGAGATACCAAATCGGCGCAAGAGGATAAGAAGATAACTGAGAGCTAACAGTTAGGCGAATCCCTCAGGATCCTCTGATCCTGAGGGATCGCTACCTTAGTGATTCGCTATGTCATTGATATCTCTACTCGACTGCTGTAAGAAGAGGCATCATTGCTAGCCCAAGGGGCACTTATTATTGTTTTTATGAAAGTTATTGTTGTAATTGGAACTTTAATCATCGAATCTCTCTAAGAGCGATCTTGTAACTCTGTTTTGATGTGTAGTATATAACTTTGGTTGCTGTTCTATCTTTGATTATGGAGTAATCGTAAACAATGTGTCCCTGGAGGCTAAGGCCCCGACCCTAGTGGAACACTTGCTCCTATACCATTATTTCTGATTCGTGTGTGGTTTGATTTCTTCTTTTTTCTCTGTTCAGTAATCTGATGTTCCTTACTATATTACATATCAGTTCTGTTATATTTCATTTCTATTTGAATAAGTAATGTTATTCTCTGCGACATGAATGTTATGCTATTCATTCTAACTTTATATCGCATCGTTGTTCCTTTAACAATTGATATAACATTGTTGTTCCTTACAAATTGCCATTGCTATTCGATTACAAAGTAACATTGTTGTATATTCATAAATCGGTATTACTGTATTTATCTATGGTTTACTCTTAAACATGATTGTTGTTCATCTGGGATTGTTGTTCCATCATGATCACAATTGCTGTTTCTTTATAACTGTGATTCATACTTGTTGTATCGAAGCTCAGATTAATGTTCCTTTCAATATTAAAGTTCTATGTGTAATATTTGATCCGGTTTGTTGTACATTTACATTTGATTTAAGTTGTTGTTCCATATTTCATTTCCATTAGTTTGTTGTCCTATTTCTGTTTGTTGTTCAAATCAATTCTAGAGTAAAGATTATTACTTAATTCCTATAGGATACATTTATTGCTTCTTTCATTTCTGTAGGTTAAGGTTTTGTTGTTCAATCCTATTAAATAGATTAGTCGTTGTTCCATTTCTAGTCATTTGAATTATCATTGCTTTGGTGTGCAAAACGATTTGAAATTGTAGTGAACATTGACATATGTTGCTCAATTCCCAGATTGATGATATTTTCCTTGATTGCTTCTTAATTGCATCAGTTTACAAAGGGAAGAGTTACCACTACTCTACCCTTGACTGATAAATTGATGTAGCTTTTGAAGTGTATGATTTGAGCTTTAAGTTTCTCTCTGAAAGTAGATTCCATTCCAAGCATCCGTTTACTCTTGTATTTAAGCACTATACTACTAGCATTACTCTGACAAATGACCGCCTCAAACTGAGTACACTCTTTGAGATAACAAATCGTTCCTAGATTGATAATTAATGTAGGGTAAATAGAGGTGAAAAGGACCCTTTTTACTGCTCAACATTTTGGCACCGCTGCCGGGGAAGAGTGTAGTCATTTGTTTCTTTTTCAAATTAGTGTAAGTGTCTGCTAGGGGAGAATTGGGTTTTAAAAACGGAAGGTAAGAACTTGCATATGGAGAATGTAACAGCCCTACTCCCCTGCCTTCTTTCCTGCAGATTTGTTGATTGTTTTTGGGTAGAAATTAGTATTTGATTTGTGTGCATGACTAAGCAGAAAAATCTTGAAAGGAATTCTAAACCTCTACCCAAGGCTGATAAAGCTAAGGGGCTGGTGACCCTTGGCCGATCAACCTTTATAGACGAAATCCTGAAGAAAACAGAATCTCAGCCTTCAGTAGGACCTAGAAAAGTTGCTTCTAGACAACCTACTAGTTCCCTTCAGGTCACAAGATCACCATTTGTAGCCTTTGCTGAGGTGCATAGTCAAACCGAGGAGCAAGATTTTCAAGAAATTGACAATTCTAGCCCAAAATCATTGGAAGAAGGGAACCTTAGCAACCTCTATGAAGGAAGAGGAGAAACAGGGGAAACTAAAGAACCAAGATCTCCTCTTGGAATAATCCAGCCATTGAGCAGCCCATATAAGGGAAGTGCTGCAAGAATCATTGATAATGAAGTTAAAGAACCTCAAGAATCAAAATCCCCCCAGACATTAGGAACTCTCATCATCCCAGACAAAGGAAGTGTTGTTAAGGCCATCCCTGTTAAAGCCATCCCCCCTCCATCTAGCCAACCTAGGAATACCCTCCTAGAAATTTTGGAAGGTTATTGGCACATATTTGACCAAATGGCGTAGAACCAACCAAACACCTAAACCTCCACACTGTAATATCCCATTGTGGATATTGCAGCCAATGCACCTATGAAGGCAATTCCTCTCCAACATATCCCTAAATTTCATGGCCTAACATCAGAAGACCCAGATGCATTTTTGTTTGAATTTGATGTATTGTGTAGAGGATAAGACTGTACCACCGATCCCCAGAAAATGAAACTATTTCCCTCTACATTAAAAGGAGCTGCTTTACAATGGTTTATGGGGTTGGGTGGAGGTGTTATAAATAAATGGGAATAGATGAAAGATGTTTTCCTGAAGAAATATCAAGATTATTGTAGATCTAGAGAGGTAAAAGATGAAATATTTCAGATGGTAGCTAGACCTAATGAAACACTAGAAGAATATGTTAAAAAATTTCAGTATAATCTTCAAAGATCTCCTTATGCATCATTAATCTTGCTTGATAATGGATTAAAAACAACATTAATTAAAGGTATGAAGGAACAATGGATTGAAACATTGAATATTATGGGAAAAGGAGACATTTATTAAGAAAATTTTCCCAACATCATTGATTTATGTATCAGGAGCTCACGAGGAAGCACAAGGCTAAAACCAGTAGAACATGACAGGTTTACAAGGGACAACAAGATCTCTGGAGAAGGAGTAACTCGCATGGAAATTGGAAATTTATTAGAAAATTTCAAAAGTGACATATTGGGGACTCTGACAACGTAAATCGATATTATGCAAGCCAAGTGGAAACAAGCAAAGGCAGAACAAAATCTGGCAATATTTTGTCCCAGGTGCAGTAATAAATATAGCCACAAAGAATTCCCATTAAATGCGATTCAAGTTTGTGCCATTTGTACAAAAGACCACTGTACAGAAAGCTGTCCCTCACTTCCTGGTTTAAAAGCAGTATACAAAGAAGCGGAAGAAGAACCATAACCAATGTACCTACTTAATTAGTGTAGTCAATGGCAATTGTGACAATTAGGTATGTTCCCCGATCTAGCTTCTTCTTTTCAACCTCCACAATATCATGCTCAACAATATAATACAATGTGGCAAAATCAACCTCCCTTCTCAAATTGGTCACAACAACCATTTCCTTCATCATCACCATGGCCAAATCAAGCAAGTCAATCTAATTGGCCAAATTTTCCTTATGCCCCACCATACTGGCAAAGCAATGCATATCTAGCACAATGGTCCCCTCCTACTTCACATAGTCAAGTCTGGTAGACAAACTGGAAAAGACCGATGAATCAGCTAGTAGGAACCATTCCACTCCCTCAACCTACACTGCCAACATTGCAACAAAACCCCTAGTCTAACTTAAGACCGCAATTCCCAGCCCAACCCAACCCTAATCCAAATAATAGACCGATTCAATCTATTCAAATAATTGAAACACCAGAGGTAGAAACCAATCTAAGGGAGTGCAATGACCTTCAATTAAGATCTAGACGCATTATAGAGATAGAGGGAGATAAAAATGTTCAAATTCAAAATCAGTTACCTGTAGAACAACCGTTACAAGAAAAAGATGTGGCTACAAAACAAACTCATGATCAAATAACCACATCTTCTCCCCCATTCCTAGAATGATTAATTATACCGTGACCTGTAGAATATCCTGATTTTGACATTCTAGGAGAACTTAAAAAACTGTACATAAAAATCCCACTCCTCCAAGCCATCCAAGACATCCCAATATATGAAAAGACCATCAAAGAGCTCTGTATAAAAAAACCAAGGAGAATAACAAATTACCCAACAGTCCAAGTAGTTGGCACCTTATCTGACCTATTATTAGGAAAAGAAACACCCATCAAATATGAAGACCCAGGAAATCCAATAGTAACAGTACAAATCAATGGACAAACCTTTTCAAACGCCTTAGTTGATTTAGGGGCTGCAATCAATATCCTAACAACCATCACTTGTCAAAAACTGGGCATTACATCAGTAGAACCAACTTCCACTTTATTAGAACTGGCTGACCGATCCGTGGTTAGGCTAGAAGGCACACTACATGATGTCATGGTATCCGTTGATTCCTAGGAATATCCTGCTGACTTTCTGATAATAAACCCCAAAAACCGACTTGATGGACACCCATTAATTTTAGGTAGACCTTGGCTTGCAACTGTTGATGCTTACATTGGTTGCCGACAAGGCAGTATGACCATAACTAGAGGGCCTAATGTCAAAAATCTAGCCTTATATCCTCCAGCCCAGCTAAGTGTCACGATAATAAAAGCTAACAAACATCCTGTATCATACCTTATCGAAAACATTAGATCCCCATTAACTATAGAAGATGCCCTCGATTTCAAAGATCAAATAGAGGATGATGTCATTAACAATTTTATTAACCAAGCTGAATTTAGATCTCATATACAATGTCACATGATCGAAGCAGCATTAGATAATGAGTTGGAAGAAGATCGTCTCAAAGAAACTCATGACCAGACAATACCTACTACCTCTATTTCAAATAGAAAAATTGTAGATATTGAGCCAGGCAAAACTTTAAACATTAATAGTAACCTGACTCCTGAACAAGAATAGAAACTGATCCAGCTACTAAAAAAAATATAAGGAAGCATTTGCATGGGATTATCTGGATATGAAGGGAATCGATCCCTAGCTATGTACACACCACATTTATATAGAAAAGATGCAAGACCCATTCACCAACCCCAAAGAAGACTTAACCCTCATCTAAAAGACATTGTGAAAATTGAACTACAAAAGATTTTAGATGCAAACTTTATTTATCCTATTTCTGATAGCAAATGGGTCTCTCCACTTGTAGTGGTGCCAAAGAAGAATGGGAAGTGGAGGATTTGTGTAAATTACAAAGAACTTAATAAAGAAACACAGAAAGACCACTTTCCCCTTCCATTCATTGACCAGGTATTAGATACTTTAGTAGGAAAGAAATTCTTTTCTTTCTTGGATGGCTTTAGTGGATACAATCAGATTTAGATTTCCCCTAAAGACTAAGACAAAACTACTTTTACCTGTCCTTAGGGAACGTTTGCCTACACAGTTTTACCTTTTGGCCTATGCAATGCCCTTGCCACATTTCAAAGGGCTATCCTCAGCATCTTTTCAGATTTAATAAATGAGGGGCTCAAAGTATACATGGTCGATTTCACACCATACGTAGATGATTTCGACCTAGCATTAGACACATTGGAAAAGGCGCTGCAACGATGTATTGCTACCAGGCTTTGCCTAAAACATGAAAAATGCTATATGATGATGACTGAAGGTCTCATCCTAGGTCATTATATCTCAGTAGCTAGAATACAGGTAGATCTGGTCAAAATTCAAATAATTTTGTTAATACCTACTCCTACCACTCAGACAGAGGTACGCAGTTTTCTTGAATTTTTTGGTTATTACAGAAGATTTATAGAACATTTTTCTCACATTGCTGCACCTCTATATGCACTAACATGGAATGTTGATTTTGTGTGGAAAGATAAATCTGATCGTGCTTTTGTGGATCTGAAAAGGCTTGTGTCAACAGCCCCAGTACTCAGAGGTCCAAATTGGGACCTGCCATTTCAAATTTCATCAGATGCCTCAAACACAACTATTGGAGCAGTCCTTGTGCAGGAAGAAGATAAAAAACCATATGCAATCTGTTATATTCGCAATAATTTATATCCTGCTGAATTGAATTATACTATTACTGAAAAGGAATTTTTAGCTGTAATACATGCTGTAAATAAATTTAGGCATTATATCACTGGATATCCTATTGTTTTATATACAGATCACTCTGCCATAAAGTATTTAGCAAATAAACCAATCACGAATGGTAGAGTAAGAAGATGGCTGATTTTGTTGCAGGAATTTGACATCACCATAAAAGACTGACTTGGAAAAGAAAATCCTGTAGCTGACTTTCTCTCACGAATGCCAAAACTAGTGGACGCAGCAGCAGTCGAAGATCAATTTCTAGATGAAAATTTGTTCGATGTGACTATTAAAACACCTTGGTATGTTGATGTTGTGAATTATTTAGCAGTAGGCAAATTACCGAAACATCTAACCCCCAATGAATGAAAGCAGATTGTCTAGCATAGTACTTGATTTTCCTAGATTGGGGGCTACTTATTTCATACAGGGGCAGATATACACATCAGGAGATGCATCCGTGAAGATGAAATTTTGGACATTTTGAAAGCTTGCCACGATGGACCATGCGGTGGAAATTTCGCACATCGATGAACTGGTCACAAAGTCCTGCAAACATGTTATTATTGGCCCACATCTTCAAAGATGCAAAGAAATTTGTTCAAGCCTGTGACAGTTGTCAAAGAACAGGACACCCTGGACAGACTGATGAAATGCCCCTGAACCCACAACTAGTCATTGAACCATTCGAACATTGGGCACTTGATTTTGTGGGTCCAATCAATCCATCGTTGAACCAGAAAACATACATTTTGGTAGCAACAGAATATGTCACCAAATGGGTTGAAGTAGAAGCATTGCTGAGAGCTATAGAGGATTCCATCATAAAGTTCCTGTTCCACATATTTGTGCGTTATGGCCTCCCAAGAGATATAATTATAGATGGAGGACCACAATTTGCTAGTAATAAAATCGCTGCAACACTGAAAAACTACCATATTCAACACAAAATTACCTCTCCTTACCACCCATAGGCAAATGGCCAAGTAGAGAGCACGAATAAAGTAATAGAAGTAATACTGACAAAAACAGTTACGTCACACAAGTGCAATTGGGCTACAAGATTGCTGGAATCCTTATGGGCATACAGAACAACATGGAGAAGCACTACTAGTTATTCACCATATCAACTAGTATTTGGAAAGGAACCCATCTTTCCAATCGAATTTGAAATACAGACCTTGAGAACAACACACTAAGTCGGTCTAGACTTGAACGAGGCCCAAATTAATAGACTACAACATATTAACGAGCTGGATGAAATCAGGCTCTCTGCTCTCCAACATACCGAATTGATCCAAAAACAAAGAACCAAATGGCATGACACCCTCACCAAAAATAAAGTCTTCCGTGAAGGAGATTAGTCTTCCTATATGATTCTAGGTTTCAAGATTTTCCGCGGAAACTCTAGACTCGCTAGCTCGGACCATACGAGATCCAAAAAGTACATGATAATAGTACTATTACTTTAACCACCATTGATGGATACAGACATACCTTTAAGGAAAATGGCCACCACGTTTGATTATGCCGCAAACCACTTACTCGGGAATCCTTCTACCAACAACTCCGCGAAGACTCAGACATGCAGATTATGGTTGAGGAAGAGAAATCTTCCTCACCTTTGGTTCATTAAGTGATTTGATTGCTCTTACATTCTGTACATAATTCTTTTGTTTTGTTTGTATAAATTACTTCCTGTACATATTTCTGCATTTCTGCAACTTTTGCATTTTGCTGTTTAGCGTTTTCACCACTTTTCTGTTCCTTTTTCAAGGAACAACACTTCTACATTTCGTTGTTCCTTTCGGAAGGAACAAGATTTTCCTTGTTCTATTGTTCCTTTTTTAAGGAACAACACTTCTACATTTTGCTGTTCCTTTCTGAAGGAATAGCAGTTCCACCATTTTGTTGTTCCTTTCCGAAGGAACAACACTTTCACATGTTGTTGTTCCTTTCAAAAGGAACAACACTTTCACATTTTGTTGTTCCTTTCCGAAGGAGGAACACTTCTGTTTTTTGTTGTTCCTTTCTGAAGGAACATCACTTTCGTTTTCTGTTGTTCCTTTCTGAAGGAACATCACTTTCGTTTTCTACTGTTCCTTTTCGAAGGAACAACACTTGCATTTTCTGTTGTTCCTTTCCGATGGAACAACACTTTCATTTTTTCACTGTTCCTTTCCGAAGGAAGAGCACCTTCATTTTTCTGTTGTTCCTTTCTGAAGGGACAACATTTTCACATTTTTTTTCTTGTGCTTATTTTCTTTGTGTTCCTCTCAATGCACAATAGTTTTGAGTATATTTTTCCTTTTGCTTGCGATTTTGAATAGTACCTGTTCTATCTTTTTAGAGTACATTTTCTTCTTTGTGTGTTTTTTCGTTTAGATCATTTTTAAGAGTCATGATCATTTAAGCACAGCTATACATTTATGCAATGAATAAAAAAACTATAGGATATTGAAATCAACAAATTACATAAAAAAAATTGTTATCTTTAGAAGCTAGTGTCTGAATTGGTAAGAGAAAAGAGGAAAGGACACAACTATTGATCACCTTGCTGTCATTATTCTACTAATACCGATATGATTGATTATTTTTATCATGATAGTTCTTTCTAAATCCCCATAATTCTTTTTGATCATTATTATTGAATAAGAATAATGGCATTTTTTTTTTTTTCTATTGAGAAGTTAAGACTTCTTCCACCATCCCTACTCTTAAGGTGTGTTAAACCACCCTCTACATATAAGTAGGAAAAGTGCTATATAAAAGAAAAAAGAAGAAAAATAAAAATGTTCATATGATTGCTAACATGATTTTTCAGATGAAGGATAGGGGGTCTCATCAAGAGCTAGCCTACCATGATCATAAGGAATAAAGTGAAGTGGCATTCCCACTATAGCCACCACACCAAGGATATGATCCAAGAGGCACATCAGAAAAAAATAAAGAGTCCTTGGAACAGGAGGTCTCATCATGAGCCAGCCTGCCTACCTTTCACTCCTTCCTAGTGAATAGCATTATGATTCATCTGGTTACCAAACCAGCATAATGGCCTCCATTCTGACATTGCACAACACTTTCCTAGGCATACACAAAGGATTATGGTTCCAAGGGTGAAATAAACAACTCTGTCAAGGTTATGGACACCTGTGGGCAACAGAGCTTTGTTGATGGTATTGAAGTCATATTTCTTATACACCAATAGCAATTATAAAACCCTTCTTCTTATATCTTTATAAATCGTTCAAATGAGATTATGTATATAACCCTTCTGAACCTTTGAAACATGAAAATCAATTACACATTAATTATGACGGAAAAAGTTGATAATGACCGCATCAAACCTTTTATGCACGTCAGTTGTCCTATCCTCCAATTCTCGCATCATATCTCAGCACTTCCTTATTTATTAAGCAATTCTATTCTACGCCTCGATTTCGGTAAACTGCTCGTTGCTGTAAACATGGCATTCCCGTATACACTGTTCCTTAATGACTCTGTACCATGGCAGTTCAACATGCTGCTCTTTCATTTGATGGACAAGGTCAGCCTATCACATTGCGGGGGAGGTACAGGTAATCCCCATAATTCGTTGACATACGTGTCAGCTCATTAATTGGAAGAATTAATGACTTGGGAATAGTAATGCTTAACGTTATTTTGCTTTCCAATGTGCATGGCTTGTTACTTCGATGTTTCGCTCTGCAAAAATTAGCAGTAAGTTTGAAATTCGAACAGCTTGCTGTTCCGACATCTTCTTTGTGCTTTTCTAATAGCTAGCTAAAATTTGAACAGCCTGTTATTCCATTATTGTCACTGTGTTTTTACAGTGTGCTAACCATGGGAGGAAGATTAATTCGCAGGGAGCCACAGGTATTGATAGTTTTCGATGCCGCATGAGAGATCTTAGCAAGAGTAGGATGGTTAGTTTATCTTAACCACATACAACAATCCAACGAAATGGTGGCAATTGAATTTTTACAGAACCTGCATGAACATTACTCCATGGTAAGAGGAAAACAGATAACAGTCACTGATGACATAATTGCAGAAGTTTTAGGACTGCCGACCATGGGATCTGTGTGGACTCTGAAAAAGATGAGATTGCGGGACGCCATGAAAATCTTCCAGGATGAAGGGCATAACCTGACTGTAAAAGGAAAAGAAGTTTTACCAGCAACCTTGGGAGAACCGTGGGCAGAATTGGCAAAATTTATCTAGAGCTACATTACTTGTGACGGTAGGAAGGATGTGGTAAGACCATGACATCTTAAACTTTTAGCTGTGTGAAAACAAAAGTGCACTATGAATTTGCCTGTGTTTTAAAATTCTTTATTGCATGATGTCGCTTGAAGCATGAAGAAATCTCACCACATAGAGTTGGTGGTAAGTCACCATGGCTTAATACGACTGATAGTCAGCCACAACCTTGCCCAACAATAGAGTAGTTGGGAAGAACTGACTTTTACAATAGATGGAGGACTGGCCTTTCCGGCCCCAAAACGGAAACATGATACCGGTTCATCAAGAAGACCTTTGAAATGAAGGAAATCTATTAGACTGGAAAGAATTCGGGGAATGCTAAGGAATCACTAGGAAGATAGTGGTCAACCTGTAGAAATACACGATTCTGGAGACAAAGAACCCCCACAATTGGAAGGTGGGGAAAATGAAAAGGAATTGGAGGAGAATGACAAGGAACCGGAGGAAGAGACTGAATAGTCTGGTCAGGAGGAAGAGGAAGCAGAGCAACGCAGTGGAAGTCCACTGCAAAATCCGCTCTAAGAAGATGAGTTGGCGCAGATTCTGGCCAATATGGGTGAATATGCCCAAGCTCATAGCCCACTTGACCCCCACATCGAAGAAAGATCACAGGAGCACTCTGTTCATGACAAAAGTGCATCCGAAGAACTGTGTGATGAAGATAAAGGAGAAGAGGATCCCTCTGCTCATGATGTGAGTGTATCTGGGAAGAAGAATGATGAAGGAGAAGAGGATCACTCTGTTCATAATGAGAGTATATCTGGGAAAGAGAATGATGAAGAAGAAGAGGAACAATCTATTCCTAGTCAGAATATGCCAGAAGAATTTCATGATGAAGAGGAGATAGAGGAGGAAGCTGCTCAGGAAATAGTAGAGCAAGCTAGGGTTTCTACCCCTGAACAACTGGATCATTATAGCACTGAAGAAGCATCCCAAGAAGAAAATAAGGCAATTGGCCAAGATGAAGTCACAACACCTGAGGTACAAATTCCAGGCCCGAGCAAACGAATGACTGTTCCTTCCAAAAAAATAGAGGAAATTAAAAGATTGCAAAAGAAACAGCAAAGATTGCTTAACGTGATTAAGAAACTTTGGCAGTAGATAGGGGTTTTGAAAATGAGGAAGAAGACAAAAAGGGACTCTATCATAAAGCATACAACTTCTCAGACAAAACCCGTTAAGAAAAATATTAAGAAGACTCACGTCTAGCCTACCATTCAAAACTGAAAGGAACAGCACCCGGTTGTTGCCCATGTCGAAGTACAAACAGATGATATATTGTTGTGAAACCAGCTCACAAAAAGATAGAAAAGAGAGATCCACGCCTTAGAATTCAGCCTCTTCGAGGGGGCAACCTCCTTTACATTACATAAATGAACAATTCTTGGATGATACAAATGAAAAGACCTCCTTTCTATATATAGGAGTCTAGGGGCTCATAACATAATCAGAGCCGACATAACAATAATAATGTAAGGGCACAATAATAACAATAGTGGGCTTCTATGGGGCACAATAGTAACAATATGGGCACTACATGGGTACATCAATATAATAAGGGGGTTGTACTAATAACAATAAGGGGTTACACTAGTAGTATAGGGGCCTAACAGCATCTAGTACGGTAGGTTATGCTCTCTATAGCATGCCACTGCTCATGCTACCCACCTCAAAAGGCGGTGCATCCTAGGTTCCACACCCACTGCATGAATCTGGGAAGCTATGGGGACCTCCTCGATCCCCTGGTAATCTGGCACTCCTGCCAGTAAGCCCTCGAGGTTGTGTACCACAGTATCCATCATGTCGCCTACTGGAGGAGCCAAGGCCAGGACCGCAGCACCTTGTCCCTATCTCCGTGCCTCCGAAGCCAGACCAAGGGGTCTCGTGGGTCCCACATCTACATATCATAGTGTTTATTAGGACATGTACATGAAAAATTTAAAAACATTACAAAAGATAAAAATCAAAAAGAGATCAAGTGTTTTACCTCCATCGTCCCACTGCTCTCCCGCAGGCAGTGGCATGTCGGGATCACCCTGGAAATCGATACCGGCATATGGCCAGTCCTCGATGAAGATAACCTGGCGATCTAGCCACTCTCAAAAGAAAACATCCCATGACACTGAGCGGCCACCACCTCCACGCGGCATGACCCGAGCCCATCGAGTAGCCCTCGTCTCTCGTGGACTGTTTGGCAGATCCACCACCATAGTCTGCAGCTATAGGGCCAGCACCCGCTCGAAAATGAGCGGAAGTAAGAGCGATCCATAGCCAAACTGCTTCGACTCTCCACGTCGGTAGTTGCTCAATTGCCTCTTCATACTGGTCATCACCGCTGCTGCCCAGTTGAAAACTGTGGGCTGTAGACACTCGAGAGCTAGCAATAGGTGGGCCTTTGAGGCCTCATGATTGGCCAAACTCCCTGCTGCCCGGGTCACCATGAAAAGTATTGTGCGAAGAACCATGTCACCGTCACCCACTAATGGAATGCTTACCTTCCCGCTCCGTGTTTTGTGCGCCTGTGGACACACTCGAGCCATGAGCTGGTCGAGCGTCTCACCACTAGGTCGTTGCCCCTCCAGGATGGGCATCACACCCCGGCGTGACAACCTAGTCAAAAAATAGATATCCGTGGAATCGAACTCGATGTCACGGCCTCAAATCATAAATTTCCCATCCACTGGATTCCAAGCTCTGATCAAGAGCTCCAGAAGGTCTGGTTGTGCCCTCAGGCGTGGAGTGAGGAAAAATTTTAGGAAACCGCATGCCTGCATTGCATTTCGGCATCCCGCATTAGAAAAAGCAGGTATATCTTCGTTATCGTGGGCCTTCTCTTGCCACACAAATGCCATTGTGTCCTGCATGACCACCAAAAAACATTAGAGTGCTAACCATTGAAGTTTATCCGTTCAAAAGTTTAAAAATCGAGCTTCGCGATGCGAGCGCGATTGTTTTTAAAACAGTCGCGCTGATAATGGCGGCCCTTTGTTTTCTCCTCGAGTCAGCGTGGAAGCACACGTGTTTTCCGCTCTGACCCGGGAAGTGGTGTGTGTAAACTAAATCGATCAGTGTGGACCCGATGGGCAAATCCGCGCTGACCGAGAGCGCACCAACACTCAAAGGATTCAGCCAAACGGCCAAATCCCACGGTGGAAATGCTTAAAAAGAGACTCAAAACAAAGTGCAGGGAAAGAGGAACCTTCCTAGAACAAGCTGCCAGCTAAATGGTGTCCGCACGGGGTGGAATTCGCTCCGTCAACTTCACAGCTCCACAACGTTCTCCAAGGCTCAAAATGGTAAAATGGTAAAAAATGATTTTTACCCCCCTATTTATGGTAAAAAAATTCTTATTTGACTTTATAAAAGTGGTTTTTTGTCATGTTTCACCATGGATTTAGTGCTAATGTCACTGTATTATGCCTTTATGCATGTTTTGCTATGTTTTTTAACATGTCGAACGGATTTACGCGGGTGGTTTTCTTGTGCAGATTCTCGAAACCAGAGGAGTCGCAATGGTTCTGTGTACACTTGGTCCCAAAAAATGTCGTCTTTAAGCTCTTTTCCGACATAAAGAAAGAAAAGATAGCCGAGCCCCCTTTCATCTCGTCGAAAGGAACGAAAGGCGGTCGCTTTTAAAGCTCTTTTTTCGACCGTTTAAATTAACAAAGATCACCGAGTGTTTGTCATTTCGCACTCGTTATTGGCTCTAAAACGACGTGCTTCTGACTGCTTTTTTACTTTTTCAGGTCGAAGTCACTATTTACGAAAAGTACTCCTCGGTCGTAATGATCGGGCGGTTCTTTCGAGCATCGTTTTATACTTTTTCGGGCTCGAGAGACACAACTTTATGAAAAAGGACCCTCCCGGAGTTTTCTTTTCTGACGTCTTTTCAGACTCTCTAAACAGGAAAAGACGCTGAGTTCTTCCTTTGTCAGACTCGTTAAAACTTAATGACATCGGATTCCGTCGAAATGACGCTCCTCAAGCATATGCTATCCCCGTCAAGCTTTCCATCCAAAAATAACCGGGGTACTTGCCAGAAATGGTGGGGTAATAAAGGAATCATAATCATCGTCATCGGCAGTATGACGCTCTTAAACATGGCACTTTTTGCACTCATGTCTGGGTGGGGACATCTCATCTCGCTTCAAATTTGCCTCCATGGGTTTGGGTTATCCTATTTGACCATTCATCTGCTCATCATCTCGTCATCATGACCCCTGATCATTTGACCTCAAATACTGCCAAATCCGTCATTGTGTCGTCGATATGTTCAAGAGAAGTTGGCCTCTGCAAGAATACTCAACCTCCCTCCCATATCTCACACATGACATTTTGTCCCTCTCTGTCTCGTGTCGATGATGTGGGAAACATTATGGCCCACCTTCGATCAAGATCACTTCCTGTCGATGTCAGCTCATTATCCAGGAAAGTGACCTAGAGACTCCCTTCAGGTACCTTGGAGCCTGCATGCCTCTATGGCAGGTTCTTCGTGTTCGACGCAAGGTTTTCATCACTGGCCTCCGATCGGATGATTCTACAGGTGTTCGACACCGGTTCATTGATTCACACGTCGTGGATTGTACCTATAGTACCTTGAGGACCATCGTCATTATTGGTGGCACCTCTCGCGTCTGTTAACAGTTTTCATCATTGACTGGTAATCAGACGATGTTCATGCATGTTCGATTTCGACTCCTATATTCACATGCTTGGACTTGTACTATGTTCGGGTCGAGTTGGAGCGCAAGACCCCGGATTGTGCATATTGAAATCCAGGTTGCATTTTGTGGATTATTGTAATCATTACATGACTCATTCATTGGATGGCTGCGACCATACCTGAGTCCATTCATAGATCCTCATCGAATGGCTGCGTCCATGCCTAGGATCCAGTTTTTATACTCTGTTACGGATGGCTGCGCCCATACAACATATATATCATGTACTTGAGATATCAGTTGTACTTCTTTTCGCAGGTTCTCCGACGACAGTGTTTTCAGTCACACATGTTCTTGTAAAGCACTTCACCCCTCTCTCTCTCGGGCCTCATGCTTTAGGGGGCATCTGTTACACAGTAATTTGTCACCGTTTTTCATCGTCCCTGTTACCCCTCTCCTGCACCTTTGAGAACACATTCCGGGACTTGTGAGAAGTGACAATACTTGAAACCACTTGCATTATTCACCTCTAAACATGAGCTTCATATGCCCTTAAGACATCTCCTACTCATTGCCTTTAAAAACAACCCTTTTTGCATTAGCGCTGGTACCCTGTGTTATGCCCGCACCAATGGGGAAAATCCTATTGAAAGGGCGCGCCATTAGCGCTATGTCCCAGAGTTGCAATCGCGCCAACCATTTTGGGCAAAGTTTTGAACTAATCAAACCTCTGAAGGTTCTATCCAACTCATTCACCAACTGACTCCAAGTTAAGTGAGGATGGTTTGGCTTCGAATCTCCTTGGATGGAAAGTAGTTTGCCACCATTCCATGGAAGTTTCCAAGTGATGAAGCCAAATCCATTATTGTTGTGATTGACCCTATCTCTTCCTTTTCCTCTATAAAAGCTTGTCTCCATGGCTTGAGCAAGCTAGTCTTAGTTCTGACTCTGGTGGCAATACTTGTGCTGAAAGGAAGATATCAAAAGATTGGAGTTGCAAGAAGCCTTCTTTGTATCCATAAGGCTTTACCTAAGTAAGGAGACTTCGTCACTAAAGAGAGAGAGAGCTTGTCCCTCACCCCTTCAAGCTTTTGCAAGACTTGTGTAGCTGAGCACCCAGCCAAAGGAGGACTTGACGTCAGGACGCTGGTTGTATTCTCCTTTGTTGAATTATTAATAATAGATGACTATCAATATGGTTCCATTCTCGTTGTACTTGTAATGGTTGATGTTGAATTATATCCTTCCTGACTGATGTATAATTGCATATATTAGATTTCACGCTTGTGTTTGTGTTGTTCTCTTTGTGTGCAGGTGTCCATTCACGTGGATAGTGGAGGATCTTGACCGGCCAATGCGAAGGAACGCGGGTGACATCTCTGCAAGCGTTGGATCTCAAGTAGGTCTTCATCACCTACTCTTTATTTGCAATTAGGAACTTGCGTGATAGCATTGTTTGATTGTTGCTAGACCCGTTTTGGGCTAGTAGGGATCGCCTCTATCCGTAGAGGGGATTTACCTCTCCAACAACCCTTGTAACCTTATTTTCAGACTCCTTAATTTTCTTAATCAGCTATGGGGTCCACACAATAGGATCATCATGTTTCCAACATGGTTCATTGTCCACTAGCTTTGAAATCCACTTGTGCAGCTTGTTAGCAAATGATGTGAAAAAGATCTCATTTTGTTCTGTATAGATATACCTCTCTAACCACCTTTCTTTTGACTAGCGTGAATCTCTCCTTTCCTGCATTGCAAATTCATGAAACTTCTAATCTACCCAATTTTGGATCTCTTTTCTAGTCAGTAGCCACATCACACATCCCTCAAATAGATCCCAGTCCTGGCAATAGAACCATTTGTTGGCTTTAGAGGCTTATACCCAGGTTTAGAGTTAGATACACTAACCAACAAAACCCTATACCATTGGCCCTTTCAGCAACGACCTACTCGCGCAACCCATAGTACCACCTGAGGAGATATTGGGGGATGCTAGAACCAATTTTCTACACCTAGAGGGACTATGCAATGTGGCTGTAAGGTTTTTAACAATTTAGGGCTTAATCCAACCTTTGCGAACCATTAATATTATTGTTATAGTCGTAAAGTGTTCTCCTACTTAGAAAAATTGCAAACTGTCCGAAACTATTCTAACATGTATAATTCATCATATAAAACAATATTTGAACCTTTGTGATGCAATTGCAGAAGAAATACATAAAACGAACCATAAATAGGCTAAAACACAAAAACTATGTGAACATACAAAAATTACATAGATTTATTCTCAAAATCCTTCTTTATTAGTCAAGTCTTTCCATATACAATCTTTATGACCCTATGCACACCGCTGTAGGGTCTGCACACTTAGCTAAAGACTTAGCAAGGTCTCCATGCACACTGTTATCTCAAAATCAGGCCCTGGAAGGCTGCAGACCAGGAAGACTTCAAGTAACTATTTCAAACCAATCTTTTAGCTAAGGCTTAGCCTCCTTAGCCTGAGAGGGCTCTCTCAAAGGATTAAAGGTTTTTTATTATGATCAAGATGGTTGACCCTTGTGAAACAAATAAAAATGAAAATGGTGGAAATAAAACTAACAAGTATCCATCGGGCTTATGGAGTCATATGTGATCTAGTATTAACAGTAGGATTGGCTTTGCATAAAAGTCAAGGCATTCAGATTTCAATATAGGTAGAGCACACCAAACACAAAGAAGACAGTCAACGAGTATATGAAGGAAATTAGAACACTGCAAGTGATTTACTCATAACACTGTAGATAATCATGAAAAGACAACAAAGAAACTCATACATTGAAGTCTATATGATTCTTGAGAAGCATAAGCCAGTACTGTATTACTAGAAAAACAGAGTCTTTACATAGGCCAAATATCAGAGCTTTTTCACATAAATTTCCAACCCTTATTACATTGCTCTTTCCCCTATATATTGAGCTCTTCTACCTAACTAAGATTCCTCCTCCAACATGAGGGGAACTCGAATTCTACTTCTAATGACACATATTCAACTTTTAACTGCCTATTAAATGTAATAAACTGCAACTAGACTTTCTAGAAATCTAAATCAAATAGGAGTCCAACTCCATATTATGCTAATAATAGCCTTAATTACAATCATCCTCGTTCTTTGACATGTGGTCCCTTTTTAGTTTGGCTGTGGTGGATGTTTAAAACTCCATACTGGTCTTCAATGTCACATCTTCTCCATTTCCCCTGAAACATAGGAAACTACCCCTGTTTATCGGCCTTTGGTTTGCCTCAAAAATGTTCGAATCCAAAGAACCATGCCCTTCATCTTTGATTATCCAATATATATCAGATTACCACGTCCTTGATGTGATGTCAACCTCTTTTATGTGTGAAGGAAAAAGCTTTTCCAAGCTGTCTGACATATCTTGGACTGTAGTAAATGTGTTCACTTTATGACAAAAAGTTTAGAGTTGGATTCGAATACATGTTTCCTCCACCTGTCTTGGCCTTGTTGAAAGTTGATAGCTTTAGATGATCCCTTGAAGATACTCCCTTTTCAAAATTTCTGCTTGTATTTCAAAATTTGTTGACTAAGATTAGATTGTGTAGCTTTAGCAGTTTCATAGAGCGCTATGAAACTGCTGAGCGTTAGTCATCATCTTCAGCAATTTCGTAGCGCGCTACGAAACTGCTGTGTTATTCCAAAAAAAACAGTTTTCTCATACTAGCTCAACCAAAATTTTGTTGTTTTGATCCTTTTGCTATTTAAACATTCTTTCAATTGCTCCAAGGCCTTTCAAAACTAAATGGAAATGTATGATTCTTCAAGAAATATTATACCAATCAAAACCATCAAAATTTGAAACATAGCCTTACTTGAGATTTCTTTAAGGAGATTCTTTCAGCTGGCTTAACTGTATCTTTAAGTCTTCAATTTGTTTCTTCATCACCTTGATCCCAGATCTGAGGTTTGTATTGACCTTTCTGATAAATTGAGCTTCCTTTATTGTAGGAACAATCCAGCTACGGAATTGAACACTAAAATCAACCACCTCAGGAATTTGAAATGTTTGGTCCTCCCACCGAGCTTGCATTTGGTTAAAATAAGCCTCCTTAATTGCAAATTTCCTGGCAGCTTTCTTCAATCTAGCAATTTCAAAGTTGGCCAATTCCAATCTCTTTTTCAAGTCTTCCACACTATCTTCTTCTTGAATGGCAACTGTTTTTCCGGTTGAAAATAATACTGAGAGGGGGTGGGGGTGAATCAGTATTATCAGGATAATTATTCTTTTTCAAAAACAACTGATATACGCTACTTCAATTTAATAAACCTGCGTATGTACGCAATTATGCAGAAGGAAACCCGCGTATACAGAACATGCTTTTACTTTACTTAATATTTCTGATGATGATTGTTAGTCAATGATGCAGAATCAAATAACAGTATCCAGAGACAGTAAACAGAGCAGAAAGACAATCAGACACAAGAACACAAGATATAAGGTGGAAACCCAATGTGGGTGAAAACCACCTGCTGCAATTCGTCTCTATCTTCCTTTTTAAATTAGAAAACTTCTTTTACAATGTACTGGTGCAGTCTTTTTACCAGTACGCAGGCTGCAACCTGCAGAGAGCTACTACTCTCTCTCTCGTTCTCCAGATTTCTCCTGGAAGGGAGCAACAACCCCCTTTAGCTTTTGTACTAGCCAAGATACTAGTATGTAGATGCTGGCCTACAGAAGGCTACAACCTTCTCTTTCTTCCAGGGACCACTTTTCATCAATTTTCAAACTGGATCCATGAACATCAAGAATCAACCAATCTCCTTTCCACCAATTAGATCTGAAACAAGTAGATACTCCTCTGACAGCTGTACACAGAAAACTGTACCAGAAACCATATAGCAGAAACTGCCAGATCACAACTTAAAGCATATACGCAACTTTAACAGTCTGAAACTTGCGTGCATACGCCTATGCCTATGGGACAAACTGCGTATACGCTCCTTTACTTCACCTAACCATCGTGTATACGCGCCTTCGCTTCACTGAACCTGCGTACAGATCTATAAACGACAATACACTCTTCCAGATATTCAATCACTAAATAACCCAGATAACCAGATTTATAGATCAGATGAGCGCCACATCAATCAGATCAAAATCATACAGAGATATTATCATTAAGCTTAAAGATCATGACCCATGAAAAGACCTTGTCCTTCCTTTTGTGCTAAAGTCCCTTCTTCCTTCAGATCCAGATCTGCATCACCATCCAATATACCAGCTCTAACACTTTTCAGATCTTTCAAAAATAATCCAGATGATGATTTGCCACAAGATCTCCTTCCTCTTTTATAGTCCTAGGCCTTCCCCAATACCATGGTCCAAAACCATAACATTTCAATACCATGAACCCAAAAACTATGGATCGGCACAATTGACGAGACGCCATGGTCCAAAATATAGGTTCAAGTTCCAAGATCTAACTGCCATGGACCAAAAGAGTGATCACCAACATATACGCGCTTTTATAATGTATAACCCGCGTGTATACGCGCCTTTGTCAAGATGAACCTGTGTATATGACTTTTTCTACTGTCTGAGTGCCTGATCTGAGATCTGTTACCAGAGAGGGTTGCCATCAAGGACAACACCTGTGCCATAGCTCCAAACCTGGGCCATAATGCCAACAAATTCTAATTATGCAAGTGTGATCTATGCAAGAGAATTCTCAAACACAAGATGATTCTAATGTAATCTAAGAACCAATCAAGTGCAAATCAAGAAAATTGGGTGAGAGTTCCAGAGATCAGAAAAAATAAAAACACTCAAAGGCGATTAACACTCATACACAATTTAGCCCCCCCCAGCGAATGAGGGGGAATTTTTTTTTTTGCAAAAACAAAAGCAAAAAGATGCAAAATTGTGAAGAGACTGAGACAAACCTTCAAGTAATGATCAAAGGAAATAAAATTAAGAATTTCTCAAAAAGGAGACTCAAAACCATTCAAACCAGACTCCAACACACTCAAGCAGTCGAAAAAAGGTACCTAGAACAAAAAACCAAGCTCAGGAGGCTCAGAACCAAGCAAACTTCAAAAGTTCCCAGGCCTGGCACGAATGTCACGCTGCAACTAGCGCCTTTCAGGGATTGGTGCGGGTTGTCAATGAGAAACTTGTGCCAACTGGCATGACTGTAACACTATAAACAAGCGCCAGCTGAGTTTTCTTTGGAAAAATAAAAACAAAAGAGCCAAGGCTAAGTCAATAGTACCTAGGTACACCAAGAGGCAAGAAACAACACATGGATTCAACACAGAAATCTAATCAAGCAGGAGAAACCAAGAAATAACCAAGAAACAAGGCAAGTTACAAGCCGTTTAGTTTGTAAACCAAACCGAATATGGAATGAAGTGGTGTTGATCTACTTTGCTAATGTAGGTCAATAGCGTTTCAAAGGCTATCTGGCCGTACTTCAAGCTCCGTCTAAAGTTTACAAATAAAACAACAATACAAAACAAGCAACAAGGCAAAAAGCCAACTCCCCAGCGGAGTCGCCAAATTGTTGTACAGGTAAATCCCCTCTGCGGATAGAGGCGATCCCACCAGCCTACATGGGGTCTAGCAACAATCAAACAATGCTAACACGCAGGTTCCTAGTTGCAAAGTAAAGACCGATGATGAGGTCCTACCTCGAATCCAACACTAGTATTCGTAGAAGAGTCGTCGCTCCCATTCTTTTGCTTCAGTTGGTCACAATCCTCACGATCCTCGTGAATAGACACCTGCATAAAATCCGAGAAATGCAACTATGTATCAGTCAGAAAGGATACAACTCAAACATCATTATAAAGACAATATGAGTGGAACCATAATGATAGTCCTCTATTATTATTGGTAAACAAAAGAGAATACAACCAAGTTCTGACGTCAAATCCTCCTTTGGATGGGTGATCAGCAACACATGCCTTGTAAAGCTTCTAGGGGATGGGGAACAAGCCTCTCTCTCCTTGGTTACTTGGACATGGATCTCCTCCTTAAAGATATAGCCTTATGGGGATGAACAAGGCCTTTTGTAGCATGAGCTTAGCAATTCTCAAACTTTGGGACTTAGAATTTGGAGCTTGAAGAGTAGAATTACTAACTAGCTTTTCAAAGGCAAAAGGACAAGATTATATAGAGAAAGGAGAAGGAGATAGGATCATCCACAAGATTCATGGGATTGTCCTTATCATTAGGAAGCTTCCATGAGAGGTGGAGAACTACTTCCCTTCTATGGAGATTTGAAGCCCAACTGAACTAACTCAAACTGGAACCAGTTCATGAATAGCTTAGGAAGAACCTTCGCAAGTTGGTTTGTTAAAAACTTTACCCAACTGGGTTGGCGCGAGTGCAACTTTGAGACAGAGCGCCAGCTGGCATGCCCTCTTTGGAGGATTTCCCCCATTGGCGCGAGTGATACACTTTGGAAAAGCGCCAATGGAAAAAGGGCTATTTTTATGTGTATTTTGCAGAAGCTGTCTTTAGGGCATATGAAGTACATACTCAAAGGGATACAATGCATGTGTTTTCAGGGTATGTCACTTCTCACAAGTCTTGGAATAGGTCCTCCAATGTGCGGGAGAAGGGGTAACAGGGACGGTGACAAAATATTGTGTAACAATGTGCTTTCCTCCTATCTGATAGATCGTGCACCAAAACATGGGTGTTGCACTCATCCCTACCTATGCCTCCGGTCTCAGTGGAATTGGTCCTCCTCCTTCCAAGTAGTTCGCGAATACTGGACAATGATCCTTGTCATGGCCCTAGCCTTTGCATTTTATGCACCATACTTCCTTGTACGCCTCTGGTTGTGATGCCCTATCCTACTTCAAACTCTCATTTCTAGGCATAGATTCTGTAGTTACACATGGATTTTTTGAACTCCCAACACGGGGTCTTGTATTGGGGTGTTATGCAACCTCATATCCATTTCCAACGCTTCAACCTGGGTCGAAAGTTTCTGTGTGATAGCGCTGTCCTCAAGTGGGGTGTCTGGTATGCCACAAACCATGCGTGATGCTAGGCATCTGTTAGCGTCATATTGGCCTTGTTGATTGTACAGCTGTTGATCTAGATCCCATGGGGTCTTTCCTGGAAGCATCGCGATCTCTTTAAACCCGGTGATTGATTGTGTCTTTGATTTCGGCTGGCTAAATTCTCTATTCAACACATTCTGGATCTCTGCTATCCCTGTGGTTGGGCGGTCATTAGAGTTCTTAATATACCATGTCAATGCGCGATCCTGTAGCACACTCACCAATGTAGCCTTCTTAATATTGTCATCTATGACACCTTGTGCTTCCCATACTACTCTTACCACAAACGAGAATTGGTCTGGATCCTCATTCCCTACTCCTCTAAATACCAGTAGTTTGATTACGCTCACCAAACTGAACTATGGAGGTGGTGGAGGTGGAGGGGGTGGGAATGGAGGTGAGGGAGGTGAAACAGGTGGTGGGGTGGGTTGAGGTAACTGCAGAACCTGATTCCTTATCAAACTGACCGTGCTTCTCGGAGAAACTTTTGCAAGCTCTTCCTCGCTCTCCCATGAGGGTGAAATTAAGGGATTCTTTTCTAATTCTTCACTACTTCCACTTTTGTAGATTCTTTTGCTTCGTGTAGTGCCAAACCTTAATTTATTCACATAACACACTTTTCACATAAGAGCATTTTAATCTAGGTATTCAAAGATTTAATATACTTACCAAGCGGTCCCTTAAGAAAATGTCGTTCCGCCTCATTGTAACTAACGGTTGTGTCCACCGTGAACTCAGTGATAAATCCTCCTATTATCTGGTCGAGCCAATGGTCCACAACTCACGCTATCTTATCTTCTGATGCCTCTAGTCTGCGCACTAATTCTAGAGTCCACACTATTAGTTGGTCGAGCCTACACCTTCCCTAGTTGTTAGCTAACCTTGTGATCCACTCATACAGTTTAGAAGGAAAGGATGCAAAAAAAATCTCGTGGATTTCCATATACATGTAGCGATCTACTTACCTTTTCTCAGATACTTGCGGAGTTCTATTTCCTGTGTCGTGAACTCGTGAATCTTCTTGTCCAACCACTCTTCAATTTCCTTCTTTGTTGGGTTCCAGTGGCACAACATCAGACATCCCTTAGGCAGATCCCAATCCCAGCAACGAAACCATTTTTTGGCTGCGTGGGGCCTGACCAAGGCTCAGAAGTGATTTAGCCAAGAAAATCCTAGTACTACTGACCCTTTCAGCAACAGTCCACGGAGCATGGACTGGGGTCTCACACGAAGTAGTATGGGAGGGTGTTGGAACCAGGTTTCCACACCCTGAGGATGTCTGATATGGGGAGATAGGTATGTGATTCAACCTTCGTGCTTACCAAGTTACGCACACCATTGAGCTCCTGGTATCCTGTGGTACTACCTTCGCACATTTCTAGTCGCAGTGAAACCAGTGTTAATTACCCAAGTCTTCCTTAATTAGGTTATTTTCACTAATTACTTAGAAGGTTTCAATACATAAGCATTCAACCAGTGCGCGCATATAAATAAACAGACACCGTTAATGCATAACATCAAGATATAGATCTGCAAAATAGATTCACAATATGCCAAATCAACTTAGCTTTATTAAGAATCCTTCTCAAGTTCAATTCAATACAAACCCAACTCTGCCCTGCACACTCAGCTGTAGGGGTCCACCCACTCAGTTGTAGACTCTACTAGGCCTCTGTGCACTCAGCTATAGAGCCTCTACCTACTACTATGACCCAATACACTTCATATCCACTTCTATCCTCTAACCATGACTTCGCATCGATCTATTACTTGCTTGTCCACAAAAACTATTTTTACACTTAGAGCCTCACTCTATTTATACAATCTCATGGTTAGTGGACCATGGGTAGGCTGACACAACTTTACATTAAATTACATTATTTTAAGGCAGACAATCATATGACTCATCCGAGACTCTCGCACTCCGCACCTACATTTCATGGGGTCCTTACATTACATTTGACCAAAACTGGGGCTTTAGTCCCCAAAACCATGCTCTGGGGGGATTCACTACCCAAAAAGCCCCCAACACAATCATCGTGACTCGTCTCGAGTCACAGTGCAGGGGCAGTGATCTTTGCGCGAAGTCCATCCAGCAGGTCTTGCGTAGCTCTGGTGTCCGCAACAGACTGTTCGGTTGTCTACTAGACTTGTTGCACACATATCTCTGAAATTTCATGAGTAGGGTCAAATTCCTGTCTAACCACATAAAGTTCTTGCATCTGTGCCAACTTTCCTTCAATGGTTGCTATAATTGTGAATGCTTCATCGATCCATGGTTGGATGTGTGCTTTAAGCAGGGCTTCCTTTTGGTGTGCGACGTCTAATCGGTCCTTCAGTGCCCTTGCCTGCTATATTCTGGCGAGTCATTGAGTAAGGGTAACCATCTGTATTGTGCCCTGGACACTATCGTACTCCTACTGCAACTCGCACGCCTCTATTTGGAGGCGCTATAGGTTTGGGTCTTCCTACAGGTGCATAAGAATGGTTAATGCTTGCTCCAAAAACCCAGTACAATCCCATGTCGCCTGGCCAATATGCTCCAATCCCATTTGGATAGCGTGGGTGCACTGCTCTCTGACTTCTGGGGGCATGGAGGGCTATGACTTCAATTGCAGCTTGGCAATCTGTAGGTTCAACTCCAACTGAACCTTTTTCATTTCTTCTCAGGCCTTGCAGACTCTGGCTGCCAATCTATGGACCCGCTCTGCTGCTGGTAGCTCTACCAGCATGGCCAACTCTGGAATTCTCCTGCATGCATCCTCAATGGCCTACTCTAATTTACGAGCCTGCACAACCAACTCATCCTGCTCGATACTGAGCTGGTCCATGTTTCTTTTCTGCTCATGCAGGCCCTGGGTCGCTCGGCCTTCCCGGCCGTGGAGCTCTACGATGACTCCATCCTACAGCTGGTATAGAATTTTGCATGGCAGGGCAGCCAAGTTCAAGCCAATGCCTTTCTTGCTACTCATTGCAGCCTAGTTACGCTTGCTTGCTACTGCTAGTGCACCTTCAGGCAACACGAAGGTGTTGGCCATATGGGTGTGTAGTGTCTATTCAGCCTTGGCAATTCCTGCGATGTACTAGGCCATTCTACCTATTGGGAGTTTGTACCTATAATCCTTGTAGTTGCATGCTGATCTCCCAAAACACAGTGCTCTATTCCATCCTTAGTTCCTAAAGCATGCCCTTTGCGACTTTCGCTAATGTCAAACAGATCACCTTCTGTGAGCATGATTGGGTCGACGAATGTGTTTATGGTTTTTACCTTCTTCCTAGGAGCTGTTTTCTCAGGGCCGCGCAGTCGCTTGAGTTGGGTCAATGTGGAATCGAGGTCTACGTGTTCTTCCACCCTATCCTATTCCCCGGTCTGCTACCTCATGGACATCTCTTGGCCCTCTTCGGGCTCTCTGGTTGGTGTTGTTGTGGTTTCTGCCATCTATGTCACTGCTGCTACATCAATCTTATTCTACTGTGTGTTTACTTCTTGTTCCCGACACCTCTTTTCAGTCATTTGTGCGATGTGCAGCTTAGTGTCCTACTTTCTTTGCTGAGCTGCAGTCTTCTCCATTTCTGCCAAGTCTAGGGTGTACCACTCCAGAGGCCATGACTCCATTACTGCGAAGATCACATCATTCATTGCAATGAACAGAAGCTTCACCCATTTTTTTATTGGATCCTTGCATGCCCAGATATACAGGTTATGCATATCCACCTTGATTTCTGCCACGCTCTACAAGCTATTATGAACTATAGGGGATAATTGTAGCCTTTGGTTGATCCAAGTTTAGATGCTCGCCTCCATGAACACCCAGAACACCATTATCTCCCGAATCCTCTTCACGTCTTTTGTAGCCCAGAGTGAGGTGTAACTCGTGGCTTCAGGCAAATGATCCTCAATAGTGGGAAATTGGCTGTTGTTTGGTAGCGCCCTAGAAACCAAAAGGATGCATAAGAGCAACCACACATAGTGGAAGGTCTTACCCTGCTCCTGGGCCTCCCTGCATTTCATCAAAAACTCATCATAGAGGAACTATGCCCAGTTGAGCTAGACCCCCTCTGTGCACTGCTCTACCAACGAAATCACAAAAGCTGGTATTTCGTCAGTATGACATTTCCTCATTATCTTTATTGCCACTAGCTGGGTGGCTACACACACCCCTTTTTCTTTAATGCTGCTATTGCATACCCCCACTTTCTCTTTTCTAATTTATACTTGGCCTTCATGGCTTCTACGATAGCCAAGTTGCTACTTTTTCCTGCTATGGCTGTGGGGTCGTGTCCTTTGATTAGAAGTCAAGAAATTTGGTGAATTAGGTTGGTTGTGATAGGAATAGGCTTGTCTAGCAAGAGATACCCATCATGCACCAGACACAACAGCTGCCTGATGACAAAAATGGTGATGGGCATGCGGCGGTAGTGGGGTATCCATCGCAGATGGAGTAACCCAACCTTCTCCACACTGCACAACCATTTTTGCTTCATTAACCTCTCCGCGGACAACTTTGGGAACTTCTCACTATCTGCGAGGTCCCAATCCTCGAAATTCATGGTAGGTACCTGTCCCAATGGTGGACCCTCAAACCTTATATCCTTGGGGAGGAGCGGGGACTAGAGCGCACTCTTTATGGCCTCCAGGTCCTTCTGTAGCTTGGCTTTCCCCTTCCACGGGGGGACATATGGAGGTAACTTTGTCATGGAAGACATTCGGGAGACATCCTCTACCTCATCATATTGCATCTCAATTTGAGTGACCAGAGCTTGCAAGTCTTCCTCCTCCTCTTCTGTTTCAATGGTGACAACTTTTCCCTTCTATGTCATTGACAATTTGCTAAACTGTGGGTTTCATGGGGATACCTAGACTAGCCCCATAGTTTTCTTATCTTTTTGCAGCCGTGGCGTTCATGGTGACTTTGGAACTTCTGGCGCAGCTGTCGCCTCTCTAGGCTCCTCATGGGCAATATGTATTTCCATGGTAACTTCGGCAAATTACACTCTTGTTCTAGCAGCTGTCATCATGTCTATACTTGAAGTTCATAAGAGTACACGACACTCAATGCTATGGACTTTCTCAATTCTCAAACAACCAAGTGTTGCCTTGTGGCTAGCCCTAGGGGTTTTATAGCATCTTTTGAATTTGAATTTGACGCTTCCCACCACTTCTGAGTCATTAATGCCTTCTTTGTAGTAGATCGTCCCACATCTAGTTTTGACTTCGTGTATTATTTACCTGCTGCCTGCTCCTCGTTGTCATAACTTGGAAATCTTGTCATGAACAGTGACACCAATGGTCACTTCCCAACCTACCCATGCGGCAGTGCAGTCCCCCATGCGTGGGCGCAACCCCTGTGGCATACTGACCCTGCGCACAAACCCCTTATCGCGCAGCTCCCCTACTGACTCTTTTATAGTCACACGCTCTCTTTCAACTACTTGGAGCACTGAGACTGTGCTCCCTATGGATAGTTAGGTGGTTGCACGACCTATGCAAGGCTTCAATGCACCTTCCAACCTAGTCCGCGAGCACTCCTCAATTTCCCTTGTGACAGTCAACACTGCACATTATTCCTTACGTGGTGCGCTCCCTTGGTTACTTTGTCTAGTAATGTACAGTCGTAGCCATGATAGTAGAGCCACAAATTCTCAGCAGGAATCTTCTAATGCAGTAGTATTTTGGCCCATATCTTGTCCTATCATTCTTATATTATTGACATGGCATGCTTGCGTGGATTCGGTTTCCAGTTCCTTGATTTTTGCATCCATTAACATGTTTTCCTTCCTCAGTCATACCTGATCTTTGAGTTCCTGAAACTTAAGGTTCCCCCGTCAAATGGCTCCCTGAATTTGCATATGTTTGACCTCGTGCGGCTGCATAATTTCTTTGTTCTAGACCCCACGTATTGTTCCAACTATGTGAGTATCCCTTCCTCCCAAAACTATGGCCTCGACTCTATCCATCATCTTCAGGTTCGTCTTCATGCTCAAATTCTTGTACATGGCCCTAAAGGCCCATCGAACCTGGTACCTGTATGTCCCAATCAGTTCATCTAGCTTACTGAGCCTTGTTCAGGATCCCGCATACCTTCTTGAATGCTTCTACATGGAATGTTTGTGGTGTGTGTTCCTTTTCCTACTGCTGCGTTTGGTTCCAATTTTCGATCCTTATTCTAGGGTGTGCTTGTGTTGATTGCACAAAACACGTTTGCACCTTGCGACACAGGTGGGTGTGCAAGCTACTTCATCCTGGCTGCCCAGCTCTCATTCAATGTTGTGGGTTTCCAAACTGTAGGTGCATCCACCTTCTACATCCGTGCCAGTTTACAATGGTTTCTTGATGTGTACTCCACCATCGTGTGGGTGTTTCACGTATTGCCCATTCCAGTGCACCATACCATTGTTGTTTCGATACTGCGCTTTCAAATTTGTCTAGGAATTCATCCAATACTGTCACTACATCATATATTGGTAGTTCCCTTGCCTTTATTATCATGTTGCAATTTAGCGTTGTCACTTCATGCAACCTGTTCTCCCAACACTCTACTTCTTCATCTAAATCTGAAGTATAGGAGTTGTCGCACACCCATGATATTCTCCCATCTGTAGTCAAATTCACCCAATCCTAGTCTCACATCGTTATCTAGTAAATACAATCCAACTCATCATCGATTTCCTCATTGCGCATTGTTTCAGTGTAGCACGCTCCTTCAGCTAGGTCTAGCGCGACTACTACGCATCATGATTTCTTTTCGAATATCATCTTCCGCTTCTTCAGGTTGATGACTCCATTCATATCAGTGGCCCAATCTATTCCTCACAACGCGGAATAAGGATTGCTATCATTAAAAATATCTATTACTTCAAAATTTGTCTGTGTGCTCATGCCTTCAATATCAACTGTTACCGCTTACAACCTCCCCATGGGAAAAATCTTTTGTTGGTTTGCCATTCGTAATTGAATAGGGGACCACTGTAATGTGGGCCTTCCCATGCATTCCCATGTTTTCTTCGTTAACACATTCATGCCCGACCCCAGGTCTAGGATTACCTGATCCATTTCGTACTCACCAATCTGTGTCGTCAATCTCATTTCCCTCTCGATGCGCAATGCATGCTTTCCCAATTTTCATACTATGTGCAGTTCTCTTGACCCTGCGCACCTAGTGATCAGCTCCTGTAGTCCCTTAACTGCCTTGTTTTCCTGCAGTAGTTTCATGCATGTCTCCAGAAAGGTAATAAGCATTAAAGGATCCGTTACTGGCTCTGGCTGATCATTACTACCTGAAGTGGAGGCCTTCGTGAAGCTTTTCTTAGCTTCCATAAATGTCTCCTATGCATGTTCTAGGTCAAACTCAAGTTCCTTCTAGCGAGCCTTGCAAACCGATGTATCTTCCTCTGGCTACTTCCCCTTATCCTCCCCCATGGTCACAGTGCTCCTGAGCATCATGTTCACATTTGGGTCATCTTCGATTAGTTCAGACCTCATCATTTGGATGTTCTAAGTCAGAGGAGGCTGGAGTACCCCTTTTTCACGCATTTGTGTGATTAGTGTAGGACAATCTATCATTTCATGATCAAACTAAGCACAATATGAACAAGATATCCTCGTTGGGTTGGTGCAATCGCGGGCATAGTGCCTTGGTCCTCCGCAATTGTAACAAATTAACTATCCATGGCCTCTTCCTGGTCCCATTTCTCCTCGTCCTCGACCTCTCCCCTAAAATCTAGCATGTGCCATCCCCGTAGCTGGGTCGAGGGCTCGTGTTTCTGTCTGCATCCTATAGGCTGGGGCCCAATTCATCATTAACGAGTAGCTATGACAAGTGTGCTCATCGTTGCCTACAAACCTACATAAATTACAAAAAAACTGTTGGGGAGTCTGTGTATACTTCTGCAACAAGTGACAATTGTTCTTCATGTGTCTTCCTCCTATCTAACAGATTGCGCACCAAAATACGGGTGTTGCACTTGGCCCTGCCTGTGCCTCCTGTCTTAATGGCATTGGTCCTCCTCCTTTCAAGTAGTTCGTGAATACTGAAAAATGATCCTTGTCATGGCCCTAGCCTTTGCATTTTATGCACCATACTTCCTCACGCACCTCTAGCTGCGGTGCTCTATCCTGCTTCAAACTCTCATTTCCAAGCATAGATTCTATAGTTGCACGTGGATTTGTTGAACTCCCAACCCGAGGTCTTGTATTGGGGTCTCATGCAACCTCATCTCCATTTCCAATGCTTCGGCCTAGGCGGAATGTTTTTGTTGTGACAACGCTATCCTCAAGTGTGGTGTTAGGGATGCCACAAACCATGCGCGATGCTAGGCATCTGTTAGTGTCATATTGGCCTCGATGATCATACTCTTCAGCTTCTAATCTAGATCCCATGGGGTCTCGCCTGGAAGCATCGCAATCTCTTTAAACCTGATGATTGACTGTGTCTCTAATTTTGGCTGGCTAAATTCTCTGTTCAACGCATTTTGGATCTTTGTTATCCCTACGGTTGGGTGGTCATTAGAGTTCTTAATATACCATGTCAATGCGCGATCCTGTAGCATGCTCACCAATGTAGCCTTCTTAATATTGTCATTCGTGACACCTTATGCTTCCCATACTGCTCTTACCACAAACCAGAATTGGTCTGGATCCTCATTCCCTACTCCTCTAAATACTAGTAGTTTGATTGCGCTCACCAAACCAAACTGTGGAGGTGGTGGAGGTGGAGGGGGTGGGGATGGAGGTGAGGGAGGTGACATGAGTGGTGGGGTGGGTGGAGGTAACCATGGAATCTACTACCTTATCAAACTAACCACGCTTCTTAGAGAAACTTTTGTGAGCTCATCCTCGCTCTCTCGCGAGGGAGAAATTAAGGGACTATTTTCTAATTCTTCATTGCTTCCACTTTTGTAGATTCTTCTGCTCTGTGTAGTCCCAAACATTAATTTATTCGTATAACACGCTTTTCACATAAGAGCATCTTAATCTAGCTATTCAAAGATTTAATATACTTACCACACTGTCCCTTGAGAAAATGTCATTCTGCCTCATTGTAACTAACGGTTATGTCCACTGTGAACTTAGTGATAAATCCTCCTATTATTTTTTTGAGCCTACTGTCCATAGCTCACGCTATCTTATCTTCTAATGCCTCTAGTCTGTGCACTAATTCCAGAGTCCATACTATTAGTTGGTCGAGCCTACACCTTCCCTGGTTGTCAGCTAGCCTTACGATCGACTCATATACTTCAGAAGGAAAGGATGCAAAGAAAATCTCATGGATTTCCATATACACGTAGCGATCTAGCCATCTTTTCTTAGATACTTACGGAGTTCTATTTCCTGTGTCGCAAACTCATGAATGTTCTTGTCCAACCACTCTTCAATTTCCTTCTTTGTTGGGTTTCAGTGGCATGACATCAGACATCCCTTAGGTAGATCCCAATCCTAGCAATGAAACCATTTGTTGGCTGTGTGGGGCCTGACCCAGGATTAGAAGTGATTTAGCCAAGAAAATCCTAGTACTACTGACCCTTTTGGCAACAGTCCACGGAGCGAAGACTAAGGTCTCACATGAAGTAGTATGGGAGGGTGTTGGAACTAGGTTTCCGCACCCTGAGGATGTCTGATATGGGGCGATAGGTATGTGATTCAACCTTTGCGATTACCAAGTTAGCACACGAGTGAGCTCCTGGCATCCTGTGGTACTACCTTCGCGCATATTTAGTCGCAGTGAAACCAATGTTAATTACCAAAGTCTTCCTTAATTAGGTTATGTCCACTAATTACTTAGAGGGTTTTCATACATAAGCATTCATACAAGTGCACGCATATAAATAAACAGATACCATTAACGCATAACATCAAAATATAGATCTGCGAAATAGATGCATAATATGCCAAATCAACTTAGCTTTATTAAGAATCCTTCTCAAGTTCAGTTCAATACAGACCCAACTCTGCCCTGTGCACTCAGCTGCAGGGGCCTGCACACTCAGTTGCAGACTCTACTAGGCCTTTGTGCACTCAGCTGTAGAGCCTCTACCTACTACTACGACCCAATACACTTCAGACCCACTTCTATCCTCTAACCATGCCTTCACATCGATCTATTACTTTCTTTTCCCCAAAAACTATCTTTACACTTAGAGCCTCACTCTATTTATACAATCCCATGGTCCGTGAACTAGGGGTAGGCCGACACAACTTTACATTAAATTACATTAATTTAAGGCAGACAATCCTATGACTCATCCTATACTCTCGAGCTCCGCGCCCAAATTTTGTGGGGTATTTACATTACATTTGACCAAAACTCGAGCTTTAGCCCCAAAACCATGCTATGGGGGGATTCGTTGCCTAGCACACGCCTTCACCAAAGCGAACCACTGTATAGATATGCAAATAAAAACATATAACTTCGCAGCTATTCCAGACTTTAGATATGCCCATATCATAGCATTTAAAGGAAAAAAAAATTGTTAGAACTTAGATCTATCCTATCCATTATCAGATCAGATAATGATAAGTCATTATGATCCTGATCCATCATTAGATCTCATCCATCATCAAACACTCACGTGCATACTTAGTCCAAATCAAGCAAAGCATCAAAAACCCATAACATGCATAATTTCTTTTGATCTAACACTTCATAAGATATTCATTCCTTGTAAGCTTAGTCCTTTGATCTTCTCCTCCTTATATAGTTTTAGCCTTTCTCAATACCTCAGACCAAAACAACACTTAGAACATGTGGTATTCGTGGACGGGATCAAGTAACCTTTATTCTGCTCAATATTGTGGGCTAATACCATGGCATGGACCCTTGATATTTTTTCACCTTAATTTCTTTAATTTTCCATCCCATACTCACTTTTCTTGTTGTGAAAATGTGTGCATACGTATATGCTCTTTTTGTACAATGAACCCACTTGTATACACTCTTTTTGTACAGTGAACTCGTGTATACAACTTAACATACCTGAAAACATTATTTTTCCTCAATTGTATGATTATGATTTGCAGTCCTTTGTTCCATCATCCTATTCTTTTGTGCCATTACTCTGTTACCTCATAATAGACCTATTATAATGTGAGTTGTCATCGTACACTTATGAACTGATTCCTCCGAATTGCCCTGGATTTTGTCACATCCTGTAAACACAACTTCCATGCATTTTGTTTGTCCATCATTATGTCATCTCTAACCTATAGATTTATCTTTGTTCCATCATTCTGTCACCTCTGATCTATCATGTAGATTCATCTAGATACCATATATGTGTTTTGGTACAAGTGAGTTTCCATTAAGTACAACACATGCATCATAATGACAACAATATCCCCCTTTGGACTTGATGGAAACTACTTTGGTGTTTGGTTACCACAACCTGTAAATAACATCAATACAAGCACCAAGCTATTCTAAACATCAAGCTACTCTCCAAACATCAAGCTACTCTCCCCCTTTGACATCAAGGGCAAAGGGTTGATTGACAAATGTTAAATGAATACTTCCATATCTGAATTGCTAAATATGAACAGTGATCATGCTCCCCCTAGGCACATGTTGAATTATCTAATCAAACTCCCCCTTAGTACATGCTAAAATGCACTATACTATCCATGCCCCCCCTTAGCATCTGCAGAGTTTGCAAAAATATTTTTGAAAGAATAACATGACTCTATAACTCAACTATGTGAGAATGACCTTCCTATCACCAATGACTCATACATAAATCAATCACCTAACCATGTGGGGATACACCAAATGACTCAACCACTCAACCAAGTGGGATTACATATTTGAGATGATCTCAAAAGTTCATGCATGACTGAATATACAATTATTACATCATAGGTCTTTACATGACCTTTACATCACATGATATACATGACATTTATAACAAAGGTCAAAGATCTAAACAAGACCATGATAGTGATCAACAACTATCATACACCATATATGATTTGCACCATAAGCATCTATCAGTAGCATCCATACCAGCAACCTGTATATGTCCATCATCAATTCACAAGATATGACAATGTAAATATCATCAACTTGTGACAAAGTATGCCGCATATAGATATCAACTCATCCTCTTGAAGAAAATCCTTAACATAGCCTTCCATGAATCAACTAAGTATATGTCAAATCTCCAAGCAGTAATACAAAACCATTCACATCATGTCATATGTATGTAAAAACACTATAGTCATCATCATTATGTGAGTAAGCCATGTCTCCAAATAGTCATGTCTTCAAATAGATATGTCTTCATGAAACCTACAATAACACCATTCTCTTGGCCAACCAACATTATTTATCAATGTATAATTTAAGTAATCATCCATGTATCCAACATAATATGTATCCATCATAGAGATAGTAATATGTATCTAGCTTCTCATCAATGTGAAAAAAAAACCATGTGCTTAGAGTTATTTGTCAAATTTTCTTGATACCATTAAGAGCAACAATCCTCAACAAATATACCATGTGAGATCCAAGAACCATGGGAATGCTCATCCGTAATTGCACCATATGAAGTTTATGCATCTTTGAAGGCATGATTGACAACAACATAAAAGAAATGCCACTTATCAAATAATTAAGTTGTGTACTCAAGATTTGTTCTTCTCCTTGTCCTTATGAATATCACCATGTAATAAACATACCATATGTATTATATGCATCATCAAAAGAGTCATCCACTATCATCCATAAATCTGATCTAAATAACAACTATATGGCTCAAGCAATATAAGTATCATCTGAGATTTCATCATAGGAAACTCATGACTGTAGCATAGCATGATGGATCATTTAAACACTTCAACAACATAAGCATCCTCACCATTGATAATAATTGTTATGTACCAAAGACTTCTAAACTTAATGCCAACAATTCATAATTAGAAGCATCGCATATTCTCCCCATGAACCTGTGCCAACTATTCACTACCAGATCTAATCATTGCATATATTAGTATGAGTCATCAAGGCATCACCATCAACTAGTTATACATCAAGTCATCAACAACTTATGAGGGTAAAAAATATTTCTAAGTAACATCCACAAACTGTAGTCATCAATCATCTAGACAGAAAATATAATTGATAATTTTTTGAACCATATCATACCCTTTTTTTTAGTCTATCCCACTGCATCTTCATCAAACCAACATATACACAACTGTGTAGCTTCTAACTTGCATATATACGCAACTTGTATTCATGATAACTGTGTATGAAAATAGAACACTGAAATTTCATACTTTCAGTTCCTCCCGAGTTTGTTCTATCTATATACTGAGTTCTGTCACATTTTTCTGACTGTAATTCCTTCTTCTTCCATACCTTGGAGTGCAATGATGTTTGCTCCTTTCGGTATGTTGGCCGAAATTTTCCCCTGCATTCTTTTTCTATATTCCCAAACTTGTTACAAGAATAACATCTTATATATTTCATATTCCTTCTAAAGCAATCAATGGCTTTGTGACCAAACATATTGCAAGACAAACAATATCCATTAAAGTACCTGGAAGCTGATGATCTTTCTATGTGACAATTATTAGCTTGAACCATTCTACTTCTACATCTTGCTGCAACATCTCCAAAATTATGACATATAAAACATTCAACATTATTTATCAGATGAAAGATTGATTAACACTTCCATGGTTAGAAGTAAATAATTTTCTTTGAAGACTTTCTTTCTTTGGTTGTTGATGGGGTTGACCTCGTATCTCCTTGTTGAGCATTTTAGATTTTGCATTAGAGTTCCTTGCTTCAGTTTGTGAGCTAGATTCACCTTTAGTAGTTTCACGAAAACTGAGACTAGATTTGATGGCAGGAGACTTTTGACTAAGAATATCATCCAAAATCTTAGTACTATCTTGAAATCGTAAAAGTTTATCCTTTTCTTCTAAATTACCTTTTAGGACATTTACCTCAACCTAATATTTCTCTTCCTTTTCAAGATACTGATTCTTCATGATTTCTTCAACTTTTCATCCTGCTTCCACTTGTTGCCTTAATTTGAGAAATTCATTTTCCTATTATTCAAATGTTTGAAGTAGTTCTTCATTCTTATTATTTGAATTTTTAAGATCTTCTTTTAGAGAAATGACCATTGCTTCAAGACCTTCATAGTAACTGCCTCTTTTTATAAGTTCCTTGGTTGTTGTGTCCTTTTTATTCACTTTATTTCTCAATGATGTCACTTCATCCTGCAGCCTTTGACTTGATATTCCTTTTCTTTATACTACTTCTTTACTTTGTTTCCTTCCTCCAACTGAGATTTTAACCTTGTAACTTCTTCTTTGTAGGCACATTCCCTTTTATCAATTAGATATTTTTGATCTCTAATTATGTCTATGAGATTTTTATATTCTTCATGTATTTGATTTCTTTATCTTTCACCCATAAGAGAAAATTCAGTTGTTTCGCTGTCACATTCATTATCTTCAAATGAAATGAGAAATGTATCACCAAAGGACAACAAATTCATACCTGATAATTATTTTGGTTGTTCATCTTCATTCTGAGTTGATTCTAAATCTTAAGAGTTGCTTCCACATAATAGCTAATCGTCTCTCCCAATGTTATTTTTCCTTTGAGATGTCTTCTTCTTCTTAGGAATTTTCTTCTTTAGCTTCTTTCCCATTGTTTCTATGGATCTCCTTAAAATGGTCAAGCTTCTGCTAAAGGACTTGCTCTAATTCCAATTGTTGGGAATAATAATAAGAGTGGGGTGGTGAATCAGTATTTACAAATCAATAACTTTTTCCATTTCATAATCATATTTATATATGCTACTTTAGTGACGGGAACTCGCGTGTGCACACAACTATTCTTAAGGTAGCCAACGTATATCCAGTGAACTTATGATTCAGTTAATTCATCATATGTTAATCTTTAATTAGTGCATCAGTACTTTATTAAACATTAAATAGTAACCATATGTAGTAATAATAGAATAAACCATCACACATAAGCAACAGACATGAACACCAAGATTTAAGGTGGAAACCCAATGTGGGAGAAAATCTACATGTTGTTGTTGTCTCTCTTATTTTAATATAAAGAATAATATGTTTACAATCTTGTGCTGGTGTAGACTCATATGAGTACGCAAGAACCCACCTATAGAAGGCTACAACCTTTTCTTGTTCTCTAGCTTCTACTAGAAGGGAGCTACAACCCCCTAGATCTTGTATTGGTTGATATGTTTACCAGTACGTAGGCATCACCCTACCACCTACACTTTTTCTCTAGCTGCTACTAGAAGGGAGATCTAACCCCTTGATCTAATCACCAGCCACTACTAATAGGAAGCTTCAACTTCCTCACTAAAGGCTCCAACCCTCAGTATCCTCCAGAGATCACGTTTCATAAATTTTTAGAATGGATACTCATGGTAGACAACACTACAATATGAAGGCCATGTTTCGTCAAATATTCGTATTGGACCCATTAGTAACATTGAAGTTCAAAATAAATCACCGCTACAATACATCCAACAAATACATCTGCATCAACCAATCACTGAAACCCAATCATCAATCTCTGATATAACTGAAATCCAATCATAAATCTCTCATATAACTAAAACCTAATCATCAATCTTTGAATCAATCACAACTGAATCAATCAATCACTGAAAACTCATTCAACTAACACTTAATCAAAATTCAACCAATCAACTGGAAGAGATAGATCACTAAAACTAGTACATAGATCTAAACCCAGAACACTACATCAACAACCAGAACCAACTGTAACCTCAAAAAAAATATGTTATAATGTATACGCTACTTCAATGAAGCCAACCTACGTGTATACACTACTTCCTTTAACCCAACCTGTGTATACCTCTAAAGATTTTTAATCATAAACTTCTGAACCAGATGATATACCAATCAATGACATTCTGAAGATCTATTGTCATATCACAGAGTTTTAAATAAATAGCAACAAGGATCACTCTTCTTAATCAATCAATCAGCCGGACTTAATCTCCGTATAAAATCAATTTTACTTTCAGATCTAATGAAGAAATCATTGAAATACAACAGTAAAATAGTAACACTGATCAGATAAATCAATCATCCTTGGACAACAAGCTTTTCTTCTGCATATCCTACTTGGAAGTGTCGAACTAGCATGTATACGTGCCTTCACGAAGGTGAACCAACATATAGATATGCAAATAAAAACTTATAACTTCACAGCTATTCCAGACTTCATATATACCCATATCATAACATTTAAAAGACAAAACATTTGTTAACACTCAGATCTAGCCTATCCATTATCATATCACATAATGATAAGTCATTATGATCTTGATCCATCATTAGATCTCATCCATCATCAAACACTCAAGTACATACTTAGTCCATATCAAGCAAAGCATTAGAAACCCATAACATGCATAATTTATTTTTATCTAACACTTCATAAGATATGCATTCCTTGTACGCTTATCCCTTTGATATTCTCCTCCTTATATAGTTTTAGCCTTTCTCAATAAATCGGACCAAAAAAACACTTAGAACCTATGGTATTCGTGGACGAGATCAAGTAACTGTTATTCCACTCAGTATTGTGGGCTAATACCATGGTATGTACCCTTGGTATTATTTCATGTTAATTTCTTTAATTTTCCATCCAATATGCTCTTTTCCTCTTGCGAAAGTGAGTGCTTACGTATATGCTATTTTTGTATAGTTGTTGGGCATGGGATCCCCCAAGGGAAGTTTTGGGGCTTAAAGCCTAGATTTTTACTAAATCCAATGTAAAGACTCTGCATTTTGTGGGTGTAGAGCGCGATCTTGCAAATGAGTCATAGGGTTGTCCGCCCTCACTTTTGTAATGGAATGTTGGCTTTAGAGATCTACCCATGGTCCATGGACCATGGGATTGTATAAATATAGTGAGGCTCTAAGTTGTAAACAAGAAGAAAAATGACGATGGAATAGAAGCATAGCATAAGATCTAAGTGTAAAGTTGAGTCTTTGGGTGGTAGTATAGGAGAAGGCTTTGTAGTTGAGTGCGCAGAGGCCTAGTAGTTCGCAGCTGAGTGTGCGGACCCCTGTAGCTGAGGGCGTAGGGCAAGTCGAGTCTGTAACCTTTGGAGAAGTAATAAAGAGAAGTTTCATATCATTTTTGTGTATCTTTTTCCTGTTTGTGCATTGAATGTATTGGGTATAAATTGTAATTTCACTGCTTATATGGTGCACAAACTATATGATTGTGTTGATTAAGTGAATATAAGATAAAGTATATGTTTACGTGAAGTTAACTAACAGATATAAGAAGATAAGTAAAATCTGCAGTGTAAATAAGGGGAAATAGCACAGATTGCTGCCTTAGCAGCGTGAAGCACCCCAACCCCTTGTTAGGGTTGCGCGAAGATGATTATAATAGAACGTGAAGGCCTCATAGGTCAGGACAATGTGCGAAGTTGCCTCCATGAAGCCATTTACAGTTGGACTAAATCTACCCCTCAGATGTCTCAAGGGTGTGGAAACTTGGTTCCAGCATCCCCTCATACTTCTTCGGGTGAGACCTTAGTCCACGCTCTGCGTGCTGTTGCCGAAAGGGCCAATAGTGTAGGGATTTGTTTGGCTAATTAACTCCGAACCTGGATCAGGCCCCATCAAGCCAACAATAGTGAACCCGCGTATACAACTTAACGTACCTAAAAACATTATTTTTCCTCAATTGCATGATTCTGATGTATGGTCCTTTGTTCCATCATCATGTTCTTTTGTTCCATTACTCTTTACCTATGAATATACTTGTTATATTGTGAGTTTTCATCATACATCACTTTTGAACTAATTCCTTTGAATTGCCTTGTATTTTGTCACATCCTGTAAACAAAACTTCCATGCATTTTGTCTATCCATCATTCTGTCATCTCTGAATTGTAGATTTATCTATCTTCCATCATTTTGTCACCTCTGATCTGTCCTGGAGATTCATCTAGTTACCATATACTTGTTCTACTACAAGTGAGTTGCCATCAAGTATAGCACATGCATCATAATGCCAACATCATGATCGTGCTAGGTTGGCTCATCACGAGACCTCATATCCTCCCCTAAGTATTTTATAAATTCTGATTGTAGTTAAATTCAAAGGTTACTTAATAAGTGGGGAGACATATCTACTCCTTAAGAGTACGGGATGGCATGAAAAGTTTTTAATGACTAATCATTACTGGCTAGTTCCTCTACCTTAAAGACTTATTAAAAATATCCCATAGGGGTGCTCTCCAATAGTACCTTCTAAGAGAAACTAAAAATATATATCTTAGATGACAACTTCATTAGAGTTGTTAATAATGGTTACTTTTGCAAAATCATGAGGCATTAGTGTGAATCATACTCAACAAGATTTTTCATAGATGTGTGTGTTAACAATTGATGTGGATCAAAAGTAGTTTTAGTGGCTATGCTTTGAAAGTCAAACCCTAATTGCATTATTGTAACAACTTTATTCATACAATTTCTTTATTTTTTCTACCCTACTCTACCCTAAGAAGTGGAAGACTCCCTTTTAAGTATAAGAGGACTTCCAGTGCAACCAAGTGCGCAACAAGAGGATAATCATATTCATGTTCAAATTTAGAAAGTATATGCGAGAAAATACCAAAACATGAAGTACCAACTGCATTAACTGATGTGTTGCTACAAATCGTTGAATGATAAGGGAGGGATGAATACTGACAGACATCTGAAACCAAGATTCTATGGGATCCATATACTCTTGGTCATTTGATTCATGGGCAATATCTGGTGCATCATGCAAGTCCTCCAATTTCCTTTGTTCATCCTCTAAAGTGTAGGCTAGATCAAGTTGGTGTTCTTCAATCTCTACTTTTGATGGCTTCTCCTCATCAAGCATGATCCATAGCTTCTCGGTCTCCCTATGAAGATCTTTTGGTTCTTCATGATTCTCTTCTTCCAGAGGAGTAGACCGTTTTCTAATTGATGCCAAGATGTGTTCTTTCTGTGAAGTGGAGACCCCGACTTTTGCCAGAATTCGAGATATTTATTTTAATAACATCACACTTCTTGGCATTTTCTTGTTAGCTGGAAAGTCTTGTCAACACTTGGATTAAGAGCGGGGGGTTCTTTTAGCACCTGAAAAACTCAAAAGGTCAATTGCAGTAAAATGAACAAACCAAGATTGTAAACTAAGGAAATCACACTTATGGAAATTAAATAACCTCTATTGTAGAAAAAAAAGTAACACACTTTACAGTAAAAGAAATTGCTCATAAAAAACTCAATTGCAGTAAATTAAACATCACACTTTGCAAAAAGAAAAATTACTCATAAAAACTAAATTGCAGTAAAAGAAACAAATTAGGCATCACACTTTGCAGTAAAGGAAATCACCCATTTGCAGAAAGGAAAACCTAGCTTGTGAGCTCTTCGGGAATGTCATCTAGTATGATTCAGCAAGCAAGGGAAATCTTGTTAATCTAGAAATTCAATTTCTAAGGAAAGGGAAAATCATGACAAATTGTTGGGGCCTTATCCTATAATGCCTCCCCGACAACAATGCCAAAATGTTAGGCGGTATAAATTCAAGATTTACACCAACATTTGATTTGTCAATATGGGTAAGTAAACTTGGACGTGTAGCACAATATATGCCAGAATACGACCTCAGGGATCTGTCAAATAAAAACGAAGATTTTTCAAGAAATTCAAAAGAAGCATGATTCAGGAAAAAGGAACAAGACTTTTCAAAAGTAAAGTAAACACACTCTGGGAATCTACTTCTGACTCCTCTTCTGGGTTGAGTTGACTCCTACGGTAAGTCTTCCTCAATTGTCCAGGGGACAAGGGAATGTAGGCCCCATTCAAAACAAAGTGATTCAAGAAAGAAAGAATGCAAGAAAACCTATTTAAAAGATTATTGTTGTGTTGCAAAGATGAAAAGCATGAAATAAAACATAAGGCAACTTCTTTCCAATTAATCTAATGAAGCCATTGAAGGATTTTTGAAAGAGATCTAAGTTATACTGCTTCTCTGGAAATGATTCAATATTCAAGTTTAAGGAAAGTGTGCCTTTGTCTTTGTTACAAGTTGTCCTTCCTGGCATGAATCATTGTTCCTACACTGCAACAGCGTTCCTACACTACAATGATTTTCCTATACTAAAACATTGTTCCTGCACTAACTATATTGGCCTGAAGCAGCAGTCAATTATGATGAAGGGATATAACTTTTTAACCATAAATCATTCCAAGAATTCTTGTGAGCAATTCACTTGCCAATAAAACAATATGGTAATCTTTCCTTATGCTGATCCTGGAATTAATTATTAAAATTTCAAGAATGAATGTTTCTCTTCTAAGTGCAAGAATCAGTTTCACATTTAAAATAATATTTCAATGCAATCATGAATACTCAAATGGTATATGCTAAATCAGAATTCTTAAAGATATTATCTCCTTTAGTCATAAAAAATTCTTAATGATATCATTAACTTCAAATGTCGAGAGAAATGGAATGAAATCGAAAATAAAATGGCTGAAAAGAAGAGCTGTGAAATGAAATTGTAGATCTATCTTAAATCATAGTCTCACTACGCAAAATAAAATGTAACAAAGGAAATCCTAAGAGGTATGGGGCAATGGATTGGCTAGTGGGCCCAATCACCTAGATCGTTTCCCTTGCAAAAATTAAATCACAATCTTCCGATCATCAGAAGGAACAGAAATGCAGAATTGAATGTCAAATAAATTCATGTCAAAGTCCTGTTACAAAATTATGAAATGATGTAGTGTTGGCTCTAGTGGTCCCCTCCAGGGATCATCCCACTGGGTGCACAACTCCTCCCCTCCTTGCACAACGAAACCAATCCTCCACGCTGCAAACAATTTGATTTACAATCTATAATCTTCCATCCTCCACGCTGCAAACAATTTGATTTACAATCTATAATCTTCCATCCTCCACTAGTAGGTAGTCTTCACATTTATAAATACACCACCTCTCATTTATTTGGATCAGCCCATATGAGTTTAGAATTATGCAACAATTCTGAGCCAAAAATAAGAGATTCGATGATCTATGGTTTGAAACAAACGATACCAAGTGATGAAGTATTTTCCAAAACAGTCATAGGAAGAATACGTTGTTAACAACCTTCGTAATTTATAGAAGGCAATTTTCTAGAATTCTAGAAAATTTGATATTTTTAACAAATTATCTCCAAAGAAGTCTTTGTATCTCCTTAAGCATTACGAATTTCAAAAAACTATTTGAGGCTTAGTCAATCTGCAATACTGGGACCAAAACCCATGTTCCAGAATTTCTTTATTCGCGTTCACCTGCACAAAAATCAAGGCAGAAGTTAGAAGTCTAGAAACTGCTATGAATTTAGGGCTGAAGCATTAATTATTTCCTAAGTATAAGTTTGTATGAACTAGTTATATCTTGATTCATGTGGAAGTGTTCAATAAACATTTTGAACAAAAAACTCTTTCATATTTTCTTAGAAATGTGTCAATGTATAAAAGCCCCAAATTGGTGCGGGAATGTTGCTGTAGAACTCAATTAGTGCAAGAATGTTGTAAAATGTGAATTAGTGCATGAATGTTATAAAATCTGAATTGGTGCGGGAATTCGATGCGTGGTGTAGGAAAGTTGTATGATATGGGAAGGTGAATGCATGACCAAGGCTTGTTGGCATATATGATCAACTCAGTTTTAAACAGTAGTTTGAGAAGAATCTTGTACTGCAATGGATGTGGCAATTTCTTGTTACATCTTCGAGCATGTAAATGGTAAGCACGACCTCTCCCGAGGAATGTTAAGGTCCATGCCAAGCTATCAAAGCCAACTACATTAGTATCTCTTTTATTGATGGTACAGGAACAACTGGTACAAGAACTGCTAGTACATGAACTATTGGTACAGGAACTATTGGTGCAGGAACTGCTCACCTGCCACAAAGAACCTATCATTAATGACATTTTTACATTGAATACTCTTCAAATTAAGAAAACAAGAAGAGTTCATAGATCGACAATTGTCAACTCTAAATGCCTCTAATTAATAACTTAATAATGCGCAAAAAGAATAATAATGAATATAAACACTCAGTACAGGAATAAAATTATTCAATAAAATCATGAAAATCTAGAAATAATGGAGGCTCAACAATCTATGTTGTGAAAACCCCAAAGACTGAATCTAATCTAGACAGTGGCGGCAGAAACCTAACTGCTCGATCTAATCTAGATGGAAAGGTAAGGGGCGATCCTCAAATAGTTAAGGGTACTATGGTCTCATAGTAGTGTCAGGTGCTAGAGATTGCAATATACAGAATGTTCCAACAATAACCAATATTTTAGGGCGTTAACTAAGGAAGATCGACTGTACCCTTAATTGTACTACCCAACTACCATATTGTATGTGTGAGTAATCTCCTTGATTTTTGTTCTCAATGTACTATAGCAGCAAGACGACTGTCGACTTATCTAAGATTAGGTTTCAGGTTACCCTAGGTGGGGCTTCTGATATACCCAAGGATACGTGGAAATGCAGTCCATTCATGGTTTTGTCTAATGTCCTACTACTCAAAGGGGTACTGCCAGGAGTTACAAGGGAGTCCAACAAGCGTGACCACCTCTTGTAGTTCTTATGTGCATGCCTCCCTAAATCTGCAGGTTTATGCACTCAATGATAGATCATATGGTTTAAAGATGTTGGAACACGTCTCTAGACTAAAAAAATTATGCAAAAGTTGGAGGTACAAATGGCCTTAGAAAGTGCTCTGATACCATTTATTATGCACTTCACCTGCGAGAAAACTTAAATACTAGAAATACAAAACAATATGGCCCAAAACATAGAAAGATCACATGAAATAAAACAAGTTGCAAAGATATTTTATTATTTACAACCATAGTACAATGTTCACTTGCCTCTTTGAGGGGGCAACCTGCAATAGAGCAGTGTTCAATTACAAGAAGACTGGATGATTCTTCCCTTGCTATCTATGACTATTTATAGCTTTATGACATCCAAAGCCCTTGCATAATACATGTTAACCACTTTATTTATTAACTATGACCTGTCTATAACTAATTGTGGTCCCTTTCTATAATGTGGGTCAACCACTTACAATTATTATTAAGGTGGATAACCGCTTATGTGCTTTATTGACTCAACTAACTAGCGATGACTCTGACTAGGCCCCTTTGGCTTATTACATAAATAAAGGGGTTAGGGTTGGACCCTAACAACTGGGCAAAAAAGGCCTCACGAGACTCATCATTCAAATAGTAACAGAGATGTCCCATACTCTAAGGAGGCGGGAACAATGGAGCTTTCTTTAAAAGACAAGGATATTACATGTTCCTAATATATAACTAATAAGTTTGTAGGATAGGTAGATGTTCAGGAAAGAAAAGCTAGAAAAAAAAAAAACAAAACCAAACCAAACCTTAGAACACCTCTGTTATTTGACATGTTAATATGTTACATCTAATAAGAAGCGTGACCTCTATTATTTTGAATCAACTTGTTAAAAAATATTTAAATAACGTAAATCTATCTTAATCTCTATAAATCTAGTATCAAGTCGCTCACTTAAAAAACGTCAATGGTTATCTAAAATGAAATCAAAACTTATCCAAAATTTGTTTTTATAAATTTGAAAAATCATATTCAATGAAACCAAATATATAAGAATTATTCTGAGACCAAATATAAGAATAATGCCCTGAGATGAAAATTATTAACAAATATTACTGTGTATAAAATGTACTCTAATTTCTTCTACGTAGTTGCTGGTAACGGCTACTAGATCCATTGATCGGGAAAGGGTGAAAATTAAATATTATAGTGGTACCACAAATTTTCAATTCTATTTAAAAAAAATAACAAAAACGAAAAATTTAATTAATTGATTTTTACCTGAAATATAGTAATTTTTAACCTTTATTTTAACTAACAACGAATCGCTTAATACATTAACTCCATTCCATATTATATCAGTACTATTACTTTTCTATTTTATTTCATAGTATGTAAAATTTATTGTTATAATTAATTAATAATTGTTTTTTATTTTTCTTTATTGTTAAATTATTTGAGATTTTTTAAGTTTTACGTGTAGTACGAATAACATGTGGCCTGGCACATGTGTAGTAAGGATAACAAGAGCTTTAAGGTGATGGATTTTTTAGCATGTCTTCTCTTTCTAGCACAACAATTCTAGTGAAGTTTAATCCTAGTTCATCTTGCTAACAAAATCCATCCTCAACCGATTGTGCTAATAAAACTCGACATTTTCCATTCAATTTTATTTTTAATTTATATTTTTTTATTACTTTATTAATTTAAATTAATTTTATTTTAAAAAAAATATCTATTTAGAAAATTCAAAGATTTAACTAGTTTCGAAAAAGATTAAATTTTTTTTTTTAATTCTTATATTCTTATATGATTTATAATAAATAATTTAAAAATCAATGTACTAAAATACTCGGATTCTAAAAAATATTTTATCTCAAATAATAAGTAGAATATCCACTCAAAATACTAAATCTTCTAAAATTATATCAATACTAAATTTTCAGTAATAAAATTAATAAATCATTTAATTAAATGGGATAGAAATCTAAATATTTAGGTTTCATTTATAATGTTGAAAATTTATCGCTTAATATTTATGTGTAGTTTATAATGTTGAAAATTTATCACTTAATATTTATGTACCATAATAAAAAATAAAATCAAAATACTTGATATTATTCCTTCAATTATATATACAATTTATGAAATATAATCCATCTACCATTTTTTATTTAAAAATGAATAAATTCTACGACCATATTCCAAAATCAAACACACCTATCACCACAACTAAAATAAATTTATTTTAAGCCAAAATCAATATCCTGATAAGCCTAAATTTTGGTTAGGAATAAATTCTACAACCATATTCCAAAATCAAACACACCTATCACCACAACTAAAATAAATTTATTTTAAGCCAAAGTCAATATCCTGATAAGCCTAAATTTTGCTTAGGTTTAGGTTTTGCGTGAAGGGGGTACGTCCCAACAGAATTTCCAATCAGAAAAGAATGACAAATGCTAAATGGAAAATTCAATTTGAAATCAGCACACGCTAACCAAGGAACGGCCCTTTGACTGTCCTTCTATTTAAATTTGCTACCATGCTATATTTGGATAGGCGCATCATATTTAATCATCCTACGAAAACTGAGAAACCGGCCTCGTGAGCAGGGCAAACGTACTCTCAACGTTTGTCTCCACCATATCTCACGGCGCCTATTAAGCACCGGACAAACAGAAACTCTGGTGGTGACAGTATGAGCAGATGGACACAATGAAATTTGATGGTTTCAACCAACACATAATTGCCAAAGCATGGCAGAATTACTCCATCAATTATATTGTATAACAGATTTGGAAATAATTGCAGGACTGATTTTCTATGTCGGCCGTTAGGTCTTGCGCAACTCCAACTATCGCTGTACTCGCGCAACTCCAACTATCGCTGTACTCTGTCCTTTTGGATTAGCCAGTCATACAACAGTTGCGATTTTCGTAATTTTTGTCCAAACAGAGGTAACAGGGCCCCGCGACTTTCTGTAGTGTGACTTTATGCAGTGTTGAAATGGGAAGCGATAAAAATATGTAATTTGCTAATGGCTATTAAATAAGTGGGGTTGCTTGTATATATCTATAGTTGGATTATTGGTTTATTATAATTTAAAAGTAAACCTATATAGTTTCTGCTCATTTAATGTCCATTGACGGGTTATTTATTTAAAAATGAACCTATAATCCCAAGCATTTACTGTCCAATAGCATGCCACTTATTTTCTGCGTGTAAGGTGCTCCCCACTCCCCACGACATTACTAGAACAAGAGAAACTGACACGTTGAGTTTCTCATCCTCAGTATTCCTACTGTTTGTACATTAACAATCTCTTAATTTTTCAACTCTCGCCATCGATTTCTAGCTTCAGTACCTTGGGAAATGAAAGCGCTCCGATCAGATATTTAGGGATTGCCCATGTGCTTATTATGTGCCACACGATAAATTGCTCCTGTCCCGGCCAAAGATTCGTCCTGCCATGCCGACCACTTTACTTCACTTCGTTTCATTGCTCCTCATGCTACGCCAACCTCCACTGGCAAATGGAGTTTTAGTACGATCATAAATTTCATAACAAAATGAGTCGAGGAATACTCCGCATGTTGTACGGGATGGGAAACGGTTATATTCGGATAATTCTCAACAGCACAGCGCAGTACATTAATAATTTTAAAAGGAGATCAGATTTGATTCAGAAATTGCAAAGCGTATTAACTTATTCTTCTGGGTAGCATGTCAATTTCTTCAACTGATCAGACCCTCTAGCCCTAGTCTGAGTACCTGTACTACTGTGTTTTGTCGGAGGCTCAGCGTGATAGTGTTTGTTGTTACCCATCGCAGAAGCTTGTGGGCTCCATCGAACTAGTTGAGTAATTTGCTCCATTGAAAAACATTACCACGACACGATTAGTATCTATCACCATGTCGTTATTCGCAACCATAATTTCAATCCAAATGGATTGAAACCCTCCCAGGGAAACCCTCCCATGTGAACTGAAAATTGAGAGGTCCATTTTCATCATTCAAGTGGTGCGTTTTTTTTCAAGTTTTTTATATTATTGACTGATTGAGAAAACATTCTTTTCTAGAGTCATGTATGAAATTGGTTCATGACTACTGACATGTGTCATAATTATCTACCAAATCCGGAAGGTAAATATTTTGTTCATAAAGGTATCCACATGCTTAATATGTGAGGAAATTGATTACTAACAAGTGCCCCATGTGAAGAAAGTAATGAGGAATATGTGAGGAAATTGATATGAGTGACAAACGCCCTATGTGAGGAATGTAATGAATAACGAGTGTTACATGGTCAATTAGTCTATATGGGAGAGTTCAGAAATACCTAGTGAATAGTTATATTAATATGACTAAGTATATTTTTTCACTGAAGGTGTTTTAACATGATAGCTGAGACAAAGTTGCAGCCAAATAGCTCTTTACATGGGAGGTTGTATTATGGAAATTTGGGAAGGATACGGAAGAAGCCTGCGAGCACATTTTTGGATGTGTGGGAGTGAGGAGAAGGATAACCCACTTCCAATTGGGAAGAAAAAAAATATGTTTGAGTTGAGATGGAAAATGGAATATGATGACACTCTTTAGGGGAAGGATAACATAATTTATATGTCAATTTTTTCCTTTTGTGAATATATTATTGTTTGGATTGGAAATGTAAGAAAAAAGGAGCAACAATATATGTTGGGGAATGGACTTGGCCTTGCATATGGGGTTGGCGCTTTTGTTCTGTTGGAAGTTAGGTGTTTTGGGCTTTGTTAGGAGCAGAGAATTGCAACATCAAAGAAGGTGTTGCAGGTTTGCAGTACCTCTTGTCTTTAGTCTAAATATCTCTACAATTGTAATTAGGTTGATATCAATGTTAGTAGAGAACTTTGGCTAAGTAATACTATGTTTTATACGCTTGAGCCTAATTGTTCGAGTGAGTTTTTATTGTTCGGAAATCGGAGTTGGAATTTAGATGCTGAAACTGTTTTAGCTCAGGCACATTTATGGTTTCTAGTTGTTTTTGTTTTGTTGGGGACTCACTCCTAGGGTTTGTATTTCTATACATATGTTATTTTTTGGTGTGTTCCTTACATAATCAATGCTCTCCCCATCCTCATTACCATTGGTCTTTTCCCACTGCAATTTAGATGCTGAATCTGTTTTAGCTCGGGCACATTTATGGTTTCTAGTTGTTTCTATTTTGTTGGGGACTCACTCCTAGGGTTTGTATTTCTATACATATGTTATTTTTTGGTGTGTTCCTTATATAATCGATGCTCTCCCCATCCCCGTTACCATTGGTCTTTTCCCACTCTATGTGACTCAGTATTGATCGACCCTCACCAATGTTGGAATTTAGATGCTGAATCTGTTTTAGCTCGGGCACATTTATGGTTTCCAGTTGTTTCTATTTTGTCGGGGACTCACTCCTAGGGTTTGTATTTCTATACATATGTTATTTTTTGGTGTGTTCCTTATATAATCAATGCTCTCCCCATCCCCGTTACCATTGGTCTTTTCCCACTCTATGTGACTCAGTATCGATCGACCCTCACCAATGTTTTGTGTCCCACGGTGGTGTTTAATTTTGTGTTTAATAAGTTGGATAGAAATCGCCTTTCACCTCCATCTCCATGTGGATCGAACTTGTGCACAATCAAATGTGTGTGCTACGGTGGATAGATATAAAAATATCATCCCTTATTGGTACGAATGGCCATTTTTGAAGTGGAAGACCAAGTTAAACATAGTAAAAAATTTATACGTGACATGCATGTGGGAAGAGAGACTAGGGATTGGATCTCTAATGTAGGTAGCTCAACCATGACTTGGGACTCATCCTATATGCAAACAATTAACCTATACTCGCACATGAAAATTTTGATGGACAAGGTGCTTAGTGACATAGTTGCTGATAATTTGTATGGCTAAAATAGTGGAGAAAGTACACAAGCTAGATTGGAAAATCACAAGGCTAGCAAAGGCTTTGTGAAATTATGTTAATTTCTCCACGGGTGATGTTGAAAGTGAATGGAAACCATGTTTTCAAGTGGATCCCCCTATTGAAATATGATCCAATCATCCTTTCAATGGAAGAAGAGCACAACTTAAGGAGCCAAAATGTCCTTTCAATGGAAGAAGAGCTCAACTCAAGGAGCTAAAATGTTAATGTTTATGCTTAATAGTTTATGTTTTGAAAGAAAATATGGTTATCTATGACACTGTTAATAGGGATATTTTGAATTTGTGCTATAAGTTGTGTTTCTTTAGTGGGAGGCATAAATATTTCTGTAAAAAATCATTTACTCATAAAATTGTAAAAGAAAATTGAATCCTTTATCCTAAAAGAAGTAGAAGAGTTAAATATTTTGAATAACAAGTTTATATGAGAAGTTATCAATTGTAAATTCATATTAGAAGTATGGTAACATAATATATCCATACCTTCTCATATATGTCAGTTATATAAATTGTAAAAGTAAAATAAATATATATCATATACTATGTTAACAATAGGTATATCTACTATAGACTATATTATATTTATATTATAATATTGTTAAAGTTTTTCAGGTTAAAGAGTTTCAGTAGAAAAAAATAAATTAAAATAATATTTAGAGATTCTTCAATTCTTTTGACCAATAGAAAGATTAAAAAGAAAAAATGTAATGTATCACTAAAAAATACATCTATTTACTATTTTATATTAAAAAACAATTAAATTATAACAACATTTTTCGGTAAAAATCAGACAAGAGATAATCTAGTCGATGTGTTTCGAACCACCCAATGTGGTTCATCTTGAGAGCAAGAACTTGTCCACTAACTAATGTGGTTCATTTTAGAGCAAGATCTTGTCCTGAAGATGAACCACACTCACTGGAAACTGTCTACAAGATTCTTTTATGTGATTTTTACCGAAAAATATTATTATAATTATTATGGATCACAAAAATCTAAATTCAAAAACAATTAAATATTTATAATCAAAACACAATTAAAAAAAACTTACACGTTTACTAAATTAGCAACTAAATCTTTATAATAACATGACTTTCGGATTTTTAATTTGGTAACTCTATTTTTCGATTTTAATGAAATAATTTTTTTATATTTAAATTACATTTTTAAATTAAAAAATGAATTTAAATATATTAAAAAATTAAAAATTAAAAAACATTTGCTCTACAAGCTCCACCACTTAATATGACAGTTTTGTCGGTATTCAAAATTCAAACAAAAAAAAAAGTTCTCAACAGATGTATAAAGATTGTAATAAAGTTTATTAACTTGTCTTATTATGTATTATGTATAAAGATTGCAATAAAATTGATTAACTTGTCTTATTATGTATTATGTATAAAGATTGCAATAAAATTGATTAACTTGTTTTATTATATTAGGTAAATGAAATAGAGACTATTTGCACGGATTGTGTTGTCTGGTGATAAGGAAAGAATACCTTACATAAATACTATGCGTTGATTCATTTTATACAAAATGACCGGATTGTGGAAATGTCGTTATTGTGTAACTTTTAGTTGTCTCAACGTATAGAGACTTTCTATTTCACACGGAATGTGTTTTCCCGGTAAGGAAACATGAAAAAAGGAATTAAATTGTTATCCCTTAAAGCTTTCTTAATATAGTGACTATTTGCACGGAATGTGGGGGGTGTTTTTGGTTAAAGAAAAAGAAAGAAATTAAGATGTTATCAATTTACGTACCTCTAGATATGTCAAACATATATGTTGAGTATGATAAAGTTGATTAAACTTTAAACTTATCTAGTTATATATGTGTTTAAAAGTGTAGAAAAATGGAATATGGAAACCACTTAATGAAGAGATTAGGTGTGAGAAATGTGCGTCTTGTTATAATTATAATAAATAAATAAATGTTGCAGGTTTAGGTTTATAAAAATGGGATTATATTGATCTATTTAGTTAGTTATGTATATACATATGGAATATGGAGACTACATAATGAAGAGATTAGGTATAAGAAACGTAGCTTCTGGTTGGAATAAAAATAAAAAAATGTTTAGGTTTGAATTTATAAAATTACATTTATATTGATTTAGCTGGTTAATTATATATAAATACATAGAAATACAATATAGGTTAATATTCTAAACTTCTTATTATTTAGTGTTACTGTATTTTTGCTTTTTGTAATCTATAATTCATTAGGGTGGGTGGATATATTTTCATTATACTTTTTTTTGATTGGTTAATTTATGGTTAAATAATGGAATAATTATGTATGGATCATGGGTATGTTGAAACTTACTCATGTTAAGTTGTTATATAAATCTATGAATTTATTATGTTCAATTAGATTTATATATATTAATAAATAAATGTTAATTATTATATAATAAAGAAATGTTAATTATGGTAAAGAAGAAATAAATTGATATAGATTTCAATACTAAGTCAAGGTATTTAGACTTATGATGGTGTTGAGATATTAGTTTCTTTATTCTACAAGTTATATAATTATAATTTATATTAGTTTTAGATAGTGTTACATGTGTATAGATAGGTTGACATTTTTATCGAAGTTTATATGGGTTTATGGTGTATTTTATAGTATATGAGTCTTAAATTCATTTATCTTGCAGCTAATTACATCTTATAGGAAGCTATACAAACAACACATAATGTTAGTGATTAAACATGTACTAACAAAGTATGGAATTAGATGAAAAGAATGCATAAACAAAACTAAAACAAAACAAAATTAGACAACTTGAAACAAGAAAATGAAGCAAAACAAATCAACAAATTAATGTGAAAAGGACCTTATTTATTGATTGTTGGTAGTGGAAGAGTTGAAATGGTCTTTCCAAGAAACTTGAAGAGAGCCTTTTTAGAAATGGTGCTCAATAGCTCTCACCAAGGATTTCCCATTTTTAATGTTTTTTGCAAGCTCTTGCCCTCTCAAAGAAGAAAATAATAAACTCTCTCAATGGTGGAATCCTCTTAGCATCGGTATTCTAGATTGCTTTGGAGAAATTTTGGTAGCATAGTAATGCACATCCTCCTCTTGTTTTTTTGGCTCTTCATGCTCTTGCATTTATAGAAATTTTGAACACTCTCTCTATCCTTTGGCTCATAAATGAGATAGCTTGGCTCATAAATGAAACAAAAGCTATCCATCCTCCTTCAATTAAGGCTTCTTTATCCTTAAGGCTCACATGGTCAACTCTGTCATGTTAGGGATTGAGTCTTGCTCTAGTAAATGCATCTTTTGAGGTGTTGACTTTGCTTTTTTATGACTCTCATAGCTATCGAAGAAAAAATCATGAGGGTTTATTCAAATTTCTTTAGAGCACCCACAAGGGTTGATTTTTTAAACCAACTTTCAAAAACCTTATACGCATTTCCTTTCATAATGTTTTTAGCTAGAAATGTGTCCTCTACACGTGTCTCTTACTAACTTTGAGTGTCATCTACTATTTACAAATGAGTGTAACCTTTTTTCATAACAATATTTGCCCCATAATGTATGATGTTAAGAGAAAGTGTATATCCAAAATACATCACATTTTTTTGCTCCTAATGATGAGTTGTGCTGAATTCCTAAGAGAGAGAAACTTGTTGTGGAGATGATTAGGGGAACTATTGAAAATGCAACACAAAAATCTTGATTTAATTTTCCCTCGAATTAAATTAGGAGAAAAATTGTAATTCCACATCAGAAGATAACTTACATGAGTTAACTAAGTTAATTTGGCTTAGCTAGTTCATTTAATTTGAGTTGAGGGTGTAACCTGAGTCATGTAGAGTGGATCCTACTTTATAGGAGCCTGGTTGAATTTATTTGGAGTTGTAATTAATTAATTTAGTTTAATTGAGTTAAAGTACGTTAAACTAGTTCCAGCTATTGTATGAATTAGTAGGAGGTCTAGCAATGGGTGCAGCTTTAGTGTTCAACCAGTTAATTAATGATTCAGCCATAGATAAATCATGCATGTGTGATCTGAGAGTTACCCAATTGAGATTGGAGTTCAAGGGAAATGTATTATCATTTGTAATCATCCAAATTGGACAGGTAGTGTATGCATTCAGAAGAAGGCCTATGATGGATTGCACAATTCTAATTGAGGAATTTACCTAATTAATAGGGGCTAATTCCCAAGGAAACAATGCAATGAAATAGGGACTTGAGCAAGCAGAAAATTGGTTAAGTATTGGCCAAGGCTCGTCTAGGAAGCAATGTGAGTCAGATAGAGATAGTGCAAAGGTCTCTTGGGCTTGAGCAAATCATTGTATTCTATCATATTTTTTGACTAATGTAATATAAAGATAAAAAGGGTTTTTAGCTGTGTATTTCCTTAAGAAATCATTGTGTAATATGCTGATTGAATTCTTTCTCTTATATGCTTCATGATTTCTCGATTGATTAATTCTTTTTTATGATGAGTAGAGTAGATTCGATTCTATTTTTTTAGTAAATTACAATCAAGAGTATGAATCTACAAGAAATTCCTACATGGTATCAGAGCTAAAATCACAGTAGAAGAGAAGAATGCAAGTTTGTCTTTGCAGGTCAAGTTGAATTTGTAGGATCATTCTTCAGAGCCTGTTGGATGTCATTCTATGGATTGAGGCTCGAGTATGCCCTTGAAGGTAGCTCGAATTATATTACATGGAAGGACAAGATGGAGGTAGTATTGGAATACAACAAGCTAGAGGAATTCATACACAATGGTATTCCTAAGCCTCCAACAACCGATGCTCAAGATCTGGAAGAGTGGAAGAAATGTGTAACAAAGGCGAGGATGATCATACCAGAAGGAATTTGAGATCATATTGTCTCAAATCTCCATAGGAAGGATACACCATATGCATTGTGGCAAGCCTTGATAGAATTGTTTTAGAACAAGAATGACCAAAGTAAGCTGGTACTGAAGGACGAGCTTCAGAAGATAAAAATAGAGAAGGGTGACACAATACCACAGTACTTGAGTAGGTTCACCTAATGTCGAGATGGGCTTGGGAACATTGGTATTACAGTTGTTGAAGATTATTTGGTCATCCTAACACTTCTAAGACTTCCCAAGAACTGGCACAACTAGCAGGATTCGGTAAATGGGAGGGAGCATCTACCAAAGTGGGAGAGTTTGTGGCCTCACTTGGTGTAAGAAGAGATAACGTGGAACACCAAAGGTGGAACCTCATTCAAATGTGATGAAGAGGATAATTGTGCCTTGGATGGAAAGGAAAAGAAATGGAAGGGGAAGAAATCCCAATCCAAAGGGCATTCCATTCAAGGCGACAAGAAGAAAGACTTGTCAAAGATTAAATGTTTTCATTTTCATGAGTTGAGACACTATGTCATGAATTTCCCACATAAGAATGTCATAAATAAGCCCTCACGAGGAGTGGTAGGTGAAGATCTAGCTTGGCAATTCGAGTTGGATTGCACCCTCATTGCATGCATGGTGACATCGGTGATGGGTAGTGTGTGGTATCTAGATAGTCGATCCTCATTCCATATAACTGAAAACAAAGAATTCTTCAATGAATTGGAGGATAAGGACCTCCAGATTCACATTGATATGGGATATGATGGAAGGTATAGCGTGACTGACATCAATAATGTTACTTTTCAGAGTGAGTCTGGTTCTTCTCTCACATTAAAATATGTCATATATGTTCCGGGTCTGAAGAAGAATTTAGTTTCAGTTTCTGTGTTGGAAGACCATGACTATGATGTGATATTTAGCAAAGGAAATGATTTCCTTCATCACATAGCCATAGGAAAGGTGAAGTGGATGGGGGTTTGGGTGAATAACCTCTAGAAATTAGATGTAGAAGATTATGCAGCATTGAGAACAATAGAAGAGAGGGTGTAGAGTCAAGACATTGGTGAATTATGGTATAGGTGAAATGGCCATTTTCACCATGGAGCCTTGAAGATCATGCAACAAATTTCTATAGGAATTCCCAAGGGTGCATTAGAGTAGTGAGATACATGCAAAGGATGTACATTAGGGGAGTACATGAAAAGGCACCTTTCATGATAAGGACATTCGAGCACAAGCGATACTTGAAAGAGTTCACTCAGATGTGTGTGGACCATTCTTGATAGCCTCCACGACCAGGCACATGTATTATGTGACATTTGTAGATGATTTCTCACGTAACTATTGGATTTTCTTAGTGCAAAAGAAAGATTAGACATTCTCTAAATTATGTGAATTTAAATAACTTTTTGACAAAGGCACTGGCAGGAAAGTGAAGGCTCTCAAGAGTGATAATAGTGGATAATATGTTTCGAATGAGTTCAAAAACTTCTATGCGTTAGAAAGCATTTGACATAAGCACCCCATAACCCACAAAAAAATGGGGCGGCTGAGAAGAAGAATAGAAGTATTATGGGAGCTGCATAGGTGATGTTATATGATTAGGGCCTACCATTGCATTTGTGGGCTAAGGAATGCAACACAACTATATATGTGCAGAATAGGAGTCCTCATCAGATTCTCAAGATGAGTACACCAAAATAAGTTTTTTCAGATAAGAAACTAGATGTTGCATACTTCAAAATATTTGGTTCATTCGTTTACTATCACGTTACCAAGGATGCAAGGAAAAAGCTAGAGCCAACAACTCAGATAGGAATATTTTTAGGGTACAGTAATACACCTTCCGACTATTGAGTGTACCTGCCATCTCATAAGATTATAATAGTTGTTTGTAGAAATGTGAAGTTCGATGAAGAGAAGGCCATGAGATGTTCCCTTGAGAGGGAGATTCAGTTACATGTCGATGAGGAGATTTTGGCTCCAAAGGAAGAACCTCATGATGATGTGGAGAAAAGACATGTAGAGGAGTAGAGAGTGTAAGAACCCACTCATGTAGAGACATACAGAGATGGGAAGGACCTGAACTAGAGAAGTTGATAGATTGATGCATGATGATAAAGAGAATGTGGGAGCACCCACATCACAATGCAGGAAAAGGAGGTCACTAGATTGGTACACTGGCTACATAGATCAGATGAGCGAGAGTATAGAGACTGAGCCATCCTCATTCGAGGAAGCAGTGCATCAACCACTATGGGTTGATGCCATGGTAGAGGAGTATGACTTTATTATCAGGAGAATTTCTTGGAAAGTTTCCCCAAGGTTAGAGGACAAGTCAATGGTAGGTTCTAGGTGGATATATAAGGTGAAGCAAGCAACAGATGGGAATGTCGAGAAACACAAGGCTAGATTTTTGGCCAAGGGGTTCTCTCAGGTGGAGGGAATTGATTACAAGGATACCTTTTATTCATTATCAAGGTACTCTTAAGTCATATATATTCTATCACTTTCAACACAAATGGGATGGAAGATACATCAGAATGATGTGAAGACAACCGTCCTCAATGGAGTGATTAAGGAAGAGGTGTACAAAGAGCATGCAAAAGGATTTGATACCTTCAACAAAGAGTCACATGTGTTTCGACTCAAGTGAGCATTGTATAGATTAAAACAAGCACATACACCAAATAGAAGGTTATTTCACCAAGTTGTGCTCCACCAAAAGTGAAGTAGATGCAAACATTTACCATATTATGGTTGAAGGTAAATTATTGATTATAGTATTACATGTCAATTATTTAACTATAACAGGTGATGAAAAGATGGTGAAATCTTGCAAAGAGGATCTTGCAAGAGAATTCAAGATGAAGGACCTAGGGCTCGTGCATTATTTCCTCAGTATGGAAGTATGGGAGGGAGATGGGGAACTGTTTGTCTATCAGGGAAAGCATGGCAACAAGATACTAAAGAAGTTCCACATGGAGTGAAGCAAACCCATGGTGTTACACAAAAAATTGTCACCGTGACTTTCTACAGTTTGTGTGAGTCCATCAACACTCATACATACCTCCTTTGCAAGTCTTAAACCTCAGCTCTTCATGTCAAGCCTTGAAAATGGGAGAAATACCTTAAAAATATCTCAAATCCTAGTTTCACACTTTCTCCTAGCATTGCCTGCGGTGCCGCACCCAATGGTCATGGTTCCTGCAAACCTGACAACTCTGTCTATTGAGTAATGGGTGCAAACCCCTGTAAAAGTTAAAAAGGCGTGAGTTCATTCTTAAAAACTCATCTTAGCTCACTTCTAGACACTTCTAGAAGGAATATTACGCTGGCAAGTCCGCTCCACCTTGGTTCATCCATTCCATAACTAAGGGAGCTAACTCCATGATATGAGGTGCTTATCCCCTTTAAGGAGGAACTTATCCCTTCAATGGTGGACCTCCAACTTCCTCCATTTGCACTATAAATTCATGCATTGGGTTGGTTGTAAGGGAGGTTGAAAGTTGAAGATTCTTGAGGGTAAATGCTGTTGAAAATTAGGCTTCCTTTTTGAGCTTGTGAGAGGAGAGATCACATACCTTTCATGTCATTTGGGAAGTGAGTGAGGCTTGTCAAAGTAGAGGAGACTCTTGCTGGACCCTAGAAAGAACTTGTGCAACATCAAGGCAAAGGTTGTAAGGTTCTTTTATTCATAAGGTTAATACAATCAAGTTTGTTTTTCTCAATGAACTATTTCTAATGGTTTATTTTATGAGTTCCTTGATCTTCATAATGAAAATGTTTTGTTATACGCAGGTATGCTTTGATGTGTGCTTGTTTGTGTATGCAGGTTATTAAATGGGAACTGCTTGGAGCTGTTGGAGTAAAACTGCCTCAAACAAGCGTTGGACCGAGGTAGGGTCTGTTACACCTCTTAGTATTCATTAATGAATTGAAACATGTTTAGATAAAGGTAGATTTGTTTGTGCTCTTTGTTGCTAGATATCATTCGATACTAGGGAGATTGGTCTTGTCTGCAAGAACAATTTATCCGACCAACAAATTGGCGACTCTGCTGGGGACGGTTTGGTTTGGTTTTTGATTTGTCTTTGCTTTGACTTGAGAAACTTAAGTTTTGGTTTCTGATTTTTCCTTGATTTGTGTGAGTTTGGGTACTGGTTAGGTCCTGGTTGGATTTTTATTTTTTACAATTTTGGAAGAGGACCACACCCTCTGAGTTAGTTATAGTGCAGACCTATCTGCACTGTTACAGTGTAACATACAGCGGCACCGCACCTGGTTCTACTAGATGCCTGTGAACCCCTGTCAAAAGTTTGAAAAACCTAAGATCCATCTAACCAGTTAGGTTTAGTTTTTTTCCATAGCTGTTAGTAAATGCCCAGACCTACACTTGTCTTGACAAAAGTTCCTTGTGAGTTAGTTTTCATTGGCATTCTCATTTGAAGTGATTTTCTAGGAATTTTTGTCTGTTGTATTGGTTTTTGTTTGGTCTTTGTAGTAGCTCAGAGATCCGAAGCCCTAGAGCCTTAGATCACCCTGGTCTCTCTAGTTTTCTTGCTAAGTTTGACTAGCTTATGAAATCTATCTGTGAAGAGATCTAGATCCCATTTGTCTCTTTTGCAAAACTTTGATTAAACTTGATTAAAAGTTTTGAATTTCATTTTTTCTATTAAATTATAATTGGATGTTTTTGATTAGTTTGTTGAGCTGAACAAATTGATCCTTAGTTAAGCTGAAAGACTAAGTTGAGCATCCTCAAAACATTTCAAGTTTCTTTTCAATCCATTTTCGTTTAGATCTCAAGATTAGATCATAGTCTTGAGTTTTTCATAGAAATTATACAAGCTTGTTGAAAATTTGTTTTCAATAGTTTTTTAGAGTTTTTCTATAAATCTTAAAAGCTCTCTTAAAGGAATTGCCTATTCTTGTAGTTGTTGATTGTTGAAAGCAAAGGGATTTTTTGTGAGTGTGATTGGTAGCCTCGTTTTTTAAAAAAGTTCTTTGAAAAAGACAAAAAGTTTCCTTTCAATTGTATGTTAAGAGAAATATTTGATTTTCAAAGCATTGCATTTTCAACTCTTCCTTAGCTAGAAATTCATTGAAAAGGAAAAGGAATTGTTATCATCTTAGGTGCATTTTTTAGTGATTTGGAGTCGAGTCTTCATACCATAAAGTTTCATCTGCGCACCCATTGACTTAAGGAACAAACAGTAAAATTAACGCTTAATTAAATCAATCTAGCAATCTTTTTATTTTCTAGGGCTCTTTTCACCAACATAGCTTAGGCTAGTATCTTGGAGTAGGGAGTAATTAACTCTCCAAGTAGTTTAAACAAACAAGTAGTCGATCTTGTGGTAGGGAGAAATTCCAATTGTTACATCTATGCTTTAGGAAAGCTCCTCTTAAAGGAGAAGCACGAGATCATATCCGAACAAGTGTGGGAATCAATCCTTCCTCAATAGGAACGATAAAAGATATTCACGTATTAAAAACAATAAACCTCGGATTAACCATTGTCGAGGAGCCTGGGGTCAATTGTTGGTAAACCTTGGATTATGTCAAGGAGCCTTCAAGGGGATTGAGCTTGTTACTCTACCCTTGTGTGCATATCAGATCATAGACTGTTCCCCCAGGTATATTTGTTTCCATTGGTGACCTTAGTGACCATAATCTTTAGGATTTTTTCCTAGGTGACGGTGGAGGGAAGATCCCACTGTACCTAGAGCAGACGTCGACTAGACTCACTTGGACTCTATGGGGGACTATATTCACTCAAGACAGTTATAGTGGAGAAACTTGTGCCAGTCTGTTTCATTAAGCAGGTTCTCGGGGTAACTGTTCCAACCGCCATTTCTGTATTGAATTATGCGACGTTAGATTTCATCACTAACTAGTGTTTTCGATCCGAAAAGATACCGTTTGTGTGTGGTTTGATCTCCTAGATTTATTAGGTGTGTGTTTCAAATTGTTTGGTTCTTTAGAGACTTTAGATGTTTTTCTTGAGATTTTCTTTGTTTTTTTGTGAAGTAATTAAATAATTACTCGTGGTTGAATTACCGAGACAATCCCGTCGACTACGGGGGAAGCCTCTCGAATTTACACCAAGTCAATTGGAAGGGCTGTGAGCTCTTGTCACACCTAGTGAAAGTAGGGTTGGGTCACTGGAGGTCAGAGAGTCTTCGTTGATTGTACGTCCTGATCATCTAGTGTAAGCAGAAGAACATATTTCTAAACCGATTTCATTTTCTAAGGTTACTAGTAGTATCACTCCTACTAGCTCCTTAGCCGAAGAACCTAAAATATCTGAACCTGAAACTGAAATTGCTACTACTCCATCTTCAGGATCTGCTTCTCCTGTTTCTAGTAGTCCTAGTTCACCCACAGTAGAAAATATAATTACTAAGAATCTTCCTTTTGGACTCATTTCCATTGAATAAATTGTAAGTTCGAGTCTGAACGAAGGTATAAGCATCCCTGAAAATCAACCAACTATTGAATTTAGGGAGCGTGAATCTATTTTCTACAGTACCATTAGAGGTGACACTTGGTATATTTTGTTGACCAATTTCTTAGAAAATCTAGGTCTTGCATCTTCACCACCTCGATTTCCTTGTCATCCAACACCTAGAGGTTATTATCCTCCTTTGAATATGTCGATACATTCATCCTTGTTTACTCAGACGCTAGAAACCTTCTTACATGGTGGTCCTTCTGTTCCTCCTGGGTATCAGTCTATATATGGTACGTTTTCAGGAGCTTCTCCTCGACCCATCGATTATGCCATATCTCTTGCTCATAACGGAACTAAACCGTTAAGTGTCGAAGAGATTCTTATGATGTCTGGTACTACTCCTAATCCGCAACCTCAAGGTAGTTCAATACCGTTTGGGGGGCAGCCACAAGGTACTCAAATACCGCCTGGGGGGCAACCCCAAGGTAGTCCATTACCGCCTGGGGGCAACCTCAAGGACAGTATGTCCCTACGGGGTAGTATTTTCCTCAAGGTCAACCCCAGTACCAATATGTACCTCAATTTCAACCCCAATATCAATATGTGCCTCAAGGTCAATACTAGCCTCAAGGTCAGTACCAACCCCAAGGTTAGTACCAACTGCAAGGTCAGTACCAACCTCAAGGTCAGTACCAACCTCAGGGTCAATATCAACCTCAAGGTTTTCAACCACCTTCAGGTCAATCATTTGTCCAAGGACCTGGAAATGTACCATATAATTATCAATCTTACACTCAACCTGGTTTTGGTCCTCAATATGCTCAACCTGTGATGGGTCCATACCCTAGAGTGAACGTGGTGTGGGATCAATAGACTCCGCAACCCAGTGTACAGTTGTCATCCCAATCTAGACAGTCTTTTGTTTCTGGTTCACCCCAACAACCTCTCCAGCCTATTACTCAAACTGCTACACCTGGGGCAGCTCAACAGTTTGGGCCTAGTTCGCCTCGAACTCCATCCCAAACGTCTACTGCAACTGTTGAGGCTTCTGTTCAATCCACTCCACCCATTTTTGGAGTATCAGCGGCTCCAGTTTCTACTGCTCCTGTATCAAATCCTTAGGCCTCTTTACCCCAGTCTGGACCTACCATCCAGACTCCGTTTTCCATGCCTGTAGGACAACTTGGGCCTAGTACAATTGTCACAAGTCAACCACAATTTACTTATCAACCGTACCAGGGGCAGTACCAATTCGACCCTGCTGTACAGAACCCAACTTATCAGTATCAACCGTACCCTCGGTATATGTATCAACAACCTCAACAACCCTAGTATGGTCTAGTTAATCCTGGTTTTCCAGGAGGATATAATATCCCAAATGTGAATCCAATACCAAGTTATCCTGGATATCCTCCTCCTGGGGCTGGTCTTATGACTCCAAGTTTTCGGGATCCAAACTGTCATTTACCATTTATAGCAACTTTGGATTTTCCTGAATTGTCGCACCTTACAAATGATCCCATTAATTATCTTCCGTTTTGGCCGCCAATGCCGAATAAGTTGCCCAGTGATATACCAAAGTTTGAGGGGAAGTTAGGAGAAGATCCGTCTAATCATGTGATGACTTACCATCTCTAGTGTGCATCGAATTCCATTATAGATGATTCAATTTGTCTTCGTCTTTTTCAACACACTTTGATTGGCCTTGTAGCCAAGTGGTACATTGAGTTACCACAAGGCACTTTTTACAATTTTAGTCAGTTAGCCACTACCTTCCTTACTCATTTTCAGCTGCCAGTCCGATATGACAATGGCATAGAATTATTAACTTCATTAAAGCAGTCGACGTCCACATACATTTCAGATCATATTCATGAATGGCGACATCGACGTCATTTAGTGAAAGTTTTTATCCCAGACCAAATTTTGGCGGAATGGTTTGTAAAATCACTATTACCCAAAATAACTGAAGATGTAGCCAAGGCAGGGGTAGTTACAGAAGAGCAAGTAATTGCTCAAGCTAAGTACCCTGACTTAGTTTATACGTAATCAGGTACGTTACATGAGAAAATCCCTGACCTTCCGAAACAAAATCAAATAGCTGAACCTCCCTCAGGGTCTCATGCCGCTGACGGTATGATTGGTACTGTTAATACCAAAAGTAACAAGAAATCCTCCAAGAATTCTTCTCCTATTATAACTTTACTAGATTCCCCTAAGGGAGAGTCTTCACTTGAAATTTCTGCCGATGTTCATGTCGTAGAATCATCTACGACCAAATCAATATCTAACGGCAAGAAGAAAGGTAAGAAGAAGAATAAGCAAAACTCAAAGGAGAAATCTGATAAACCTGAATCTGTTGATGAGAAACGAAAACCTCGATATCCTTGTCTCATCTGCGATGAGGAGCACTTTACAAAGGATTGTACGCATCATGCCGAGGTTGCGAAAATCGTCAAAGGTTCGCAAACACCTGCTGTTTTGAAGGATCCTTTTCCAAGTCAAGACAGTAAAATGATAGGTTCTTCCTCTAGTGCCTCGGAAGAGCCCATAATGATGATGTCACATGTAAGGATTGCGACACGATTGCAAGATTACGGGAGTAAGAGTCCTCTTGGTGGTAAGGAAGCCAAATCTTCTAATTCCAATCCATCAACCTCAGCTCCATCTGGTTCCGATCCGCTACATATCGAGAAACCAAATCTCGACTTAGTAATCAAACCACCCGCTAAGGGTATACTTCGAAAGTCAGCTTTCAATCCACATGCGAGAGCTGCTCAGAACCATAACATTGTTGAAGACTTAGCTGTTTCACCTTCAGCAATGTTGACTTTGGAAGTGCTGCAATCTTGTCCAACACAGCGTAAAATGCTACTGTCGGCTATAGGAGCTGTTGATCTTCAGGACTCAAACCTCATAGTCTTCGATTTAGAAAATAGTACACCTCATCTTCCTCATCAAATGGATTTCCAGATTCCAGTGTTAGTAAAAAACAGAGCTTGTTTTAGGACTGTGATTGATGAGGGAGCTTCCACGTGTATTATGTCCATACAGTGTTGGAAAACCCTTGGTTCTCCTACACTTAATCAATCCCCGATGATTCTAAAGGCCTTTGATGGCCGAGGGTTTCATCCTTATGGCATTTTACAGGAACTTACCTATAGGGGTTGAAGGAAAAACCGTTAATCTAGATGTGGAGGTGGTTGATGCCCCTCTAGATTACAACCTTCTTTTGGGTCGTAGCTGGTTTTACGCCATGACTGTTGTTGTTTCATCGGTCTTTCGGCTAATTAAGTTCCCACATAATGGAAAGATCGTAACAATAGATTAGTTAACTTATTTTTCGTTTGACCCATCCTCTGCTGAGAGTATTCAACATGTTGGAAAAACTGTTATCCCTTATAAGGATGTTGGAGTAGGATTAGTTAAAGATTCGGGTTTACTCGGAACTTTTTCTTTTCCTCCTCCCAACGTACCGTCTCCTTTCACAACCATTCATATGATTTTGTCAAAATCCATTGTTGTTGACGATCCCTGGATCATTCCATTCGATTCCGAGGTGGACTCTCTTGGCGATGCCATGCCTTTGAGTCCCTTTGAAGTTGCTTATCAAGCAGCACAGTCGTTTTCCAACTCAAATTCAACCAACCTTGATCTAGTGAATGAGATCAATGGGAAATCACTTTCAATCTCAACCTCAGAGTCAACAACCTTTTCAGAAATTGTTCACACTGATGAACAAATTCGAGAACTGTTGTCCGTTGATGGAAGATCTTCATCACCGGTCTTCGTTTTTACTTGAGATTGATCATTTTGAAAATGATTTTTCATCCATTTTTACCGCTGAATACGTCAAAGAACCGCAGAATCCATTAAAACATCCTGATTCTGAACAAAATTTAGCCAATATTTCTCGAACGGTTTCTATCAACATTTCAGTCAAACCTGGGATTGTTGAAAACATTCACATAGGTGCTTCTTGTATAGACACTGAAGTCAACACATATAAAGCACTATTTCAAGAATTCCGCGACGTGTTTGCCTGGTCCTATGAGGAAATGCTAGGAATTGATCCTTCAATCGTTGTTCATGAGATCAAAACCTACCTAGATGCTAAACCCGTCCAGCAACGGTTGCGTCAAATACACCCACGAAAAGTTGCTGCCATCCAAACCGAAGTTGAGAAATTACTTAAAGAAGGTTTCATTCATCCAATTCCTTTGACGGATTGGGTATCGAATATTGTTCCAGTTACTAAAAAACAAGGAACGATAAGAATATGCATTGACTGTAGGGATATTAATCGTGCTTGTCCCAAGGACAATTATCCCACACCCTATATCGATCAAATTATCGATGATTGTGCTGGCAGTGAAATTTTCTCCTTTATGGATGGATTTTCTGGTTACAATCAAATTAACATTCTACCCGCAGATCAACCAAAAACGACATTCATCTGTCCATGGGGGACATTTGCTTATTGCAAGTTACCTTTTGGATTGAAGAACGCATGGGCAACTTTTCAACGGGCAATGCCTTATGCGTTTCATGACATCAAGCACATTGCGCAACCTTATCTCGATGATTTACGAGCTCATTCATTACGAAGAGCTGACCATCTCACTCACTTACGAGCCATTTTCATGATATGTAGGCATTATTGGATTAGGATGAACACGCACAAGTGTGTTTTCTGTATAGAAACGGGTCGGTTACTCGGATTTTTTGTATCCAAAGCCAACATTTGCATCGATCCTTCGAAGGTCAAAGCCATCATTAAGTTACCACCTCCTTCAACACTTCGCCTACTCCAAAGTTTGCAAGGGAAAGCAAACGTTTTACGTCGTTTCATTCCTAACTACGCCGAGATTACAAAAGGTTTCACCCGGTTGTTGAAACAAAACACTCCATTCTTTTGGGACGAGATAGCTGAAAAATATTTTGATGCACTTAAACATGCGTTGACCCATGTGTTGTTATTGCATCCTCCGAACTACAACCAGGATTACTTCTTGTACCTCGTCGTCTCCCATTCCACCATTGGGATGGTTTTAGTTCAACAGGATGAATTTGAAAGTGAACATGTGATTTATTATCTTAGTCGGACACTAACTCCCATTGAGTTAAAATATTCACATGTGGAGAAACTGGCCTTAGCTGTAGTCCAAGATGTTCAGCGATTTTGTCATTACATTTTGTTACACAAAACCACGGTCATTTCAGACTGTTACCCTATGTAATACATTTTGACTAAATAATTTTTGGGGGGCAAGTATTCCAAATGGATTGTCATCCTACAGGAATTTGACCTGGAATTTGAGAAGGCCAAGTCAAAGAAGTCTTTGGTTTTTGCGGAATTAATGTGTGACTTCCCTCGTGTTGATACCGAACATGTGGCGGAAGAATCCATTGCAAATGAATCCTTGTTCCTTATCAGCACCGTTGATCCATGGTACAGAGATGTCATTGTCTATCTACAAACCCAATCTTTTTGGCCAGAGATTTCACGATCTCAATGCCGGAAAATACGATTCCAATCCCAACCTCACACTATTATTGGAGATACTCTTTATCATCGTGGGGTGGACTCTATTTTCCGTTGTTGCCTTGCTCATGACGAGACTGAGAAGGTTCTTAATGACTGCCACTCTGGAGCGTGTGGTGGTCATATTTCTGGGTATGCCACAACCCAAAATATTTTGCACGCTGGTTATTTTTGGTCGTCCTTATTCAAAGATTGTATTACTGCCGTCAAGAAATGCCACAATTTCCAAATTTTTGATCGTAAGATGCGTGCTCCTCCTGCTCTTCTCCACCCAATCATTGTTGTTGGTCCATTCGCAAAATGGGGTATCGATTTTATTACATGTAGCCCTCACTCGCCCAGGGGGCATGCATATATCATCCTTGCGGTAGATTATTTTACCAAGTGGGCCGAGGCAATGCCTACATTTTCGGCAGACAACAAAACTGCTGTGATTTTTGTTTTCAACCATATAATTGCTAGGTTTGGTGTTCCCCAAGCGATTATCACTAACCATGGGTGTCATTTTCAAAACATCATGATGACTAAACTTACAGATCAGCTTGGCCTGCGTCACGATAGTTCCACTCCATATTAGCCATAGGCAAATGGTCCAGTTGAAGCAGTCAACAAAGTTCTAGTCACCATGATCCGACGAATCATTGGGATTCATCGGTCGAATTGGAAGATGTTATTTTCAGCGCTTTGGGCGTACCGAACCTCAGTCAAAACATCAACATGTTTTACTCCCTTTCAATTGGTTTACGGTTTAGGTAGTATTGCCCATTAAATGCAAAATCCCGTCATTACAAATTACCGTGAAACTATTACCAGCCACTTCCGAAGAGGAAAAATGTTTATTATACTTAGCTCAATTAGATGAGAATCAATGCAATGTTGCATTAGCTGTCGAAACTCATGCCAAAAGGATTAAAGCTCAGTATGATCGGAATGTTACAACCCGCAATTTTTCGGAAGGCAACCTAGTTTTACTTTACAATCAAGCAAACGATAAGCTAGGGGCTAGCAAATTTGTACTCATGTGGCATGGTCTGTATATTTTCAAGCAGAAGCTGGCAAAAGGGGCCTATGAGCTAGAAGATTTTGATGGTGTCTCTTTAGGTAAACCTAGGAATGGGCTTTATCTAAAGTGATATTATGCTTAAAAGATTAGTGTGGAGATTTCTTAGATTAGTTTCTTTCTAAGTTGGTGTGTTCTTTGATTAAAGATGCGTGCTTTACTTTAGAGAGTGTTTTTCATTATTAGTCATGCTTATCTTGATTTTACTCTTGATATTGCAGATGTCGATGCCTCTCCAAACATACATCAGTTTCACTGATGCCGCTTGTCGTAGTACACGAAACATCTCTTCCGCAGCCTGGGTTATCTATTCACCCTCTGACGAGTTAGTATCTATGCACGGGGTAAGCCTCGGTCAAACAACAAACAACATTGCAGAATACAGTTGAGTGATTGAATTATTATCTGAATCCATCTCATTTGGAATTCAAAGTTTGATAGTTAATTTAGATTCAGAACTCGTTGTATTACAACTTAATCGAGTTTATGCCATTAGAAATCCAGTATTATTATGATTATTTTTTAGAGTTCGTCTCTTGGAACGAGAATTTGATTACATATAATATCAACACATTCCAAGATATTTAAATACATTACCAGATGCAATTGATTCTTTAATGTTAAATAGACATTTGCATTAAATCAAACAGTAAATTTAAAAACATCTCATAAACATGTTTTGCAAGATAACCATAGTAATAGTATAGCATAGCATAAGAAGTGTGTCAAAATATACATCATCCTCAATCATAGGTTGAAAAGCACTGTATGATTGGCAAAAATGATAGTATCACAAGTCCAAAATGAGTCTACTAGGCAATCATCCTATCACTGGTGATGATCCCGATAAGACACCACTGCTCGGGCCACCCTACAAAGGAATCTCCTGAAAGGTCCTGGGACCCCAATCACATAGGACTGAAGTCGAAGAGGAATGTCATCTATGCTGGTCTCTGGAATATCTACAATCAAACACTCTAGATGGCTCTCCAACTCGGCCAAGGTCTCTACTGACTGGTCCTATGGGGCCAGTGCCGTGGCAGCTGGTTGTCTCCGATCATAGGGCTGGAGAGTGGCTACTCGCCGTGGATCCACATCTGCATTTAAAACTCTTACTATTATTTTTGGGACGATTTTCAAAAATACAAAAAATACATATAAAATTTAAATGTTGAAAACAAATTTTACCTCTATCATCCCATTGCTCTCTTGGTGGAAGAGCCATGTCGGGATCGCCACGATAATCCATCCCAGTGTATGGAAAATCCTGAATAATAAAGAGTTGGTTCTCTAACCAACAGAAATACTCTGGAGTGAATCGAACAACTTTAGTACCCTCCTCAGGATGGCAGGCCATAACTGCAACCCATCGCATAACCCGAGGATCTTGGGGAAGTCCAGCCTCAACAGTGAGTTGCTATGGAACCAGCATCGGTACCCTCTCTAGGGAAAAGATAACAACTAAATAACCATAACCAAAGTTCTTTAGCTGCCCATTCTTCGCCCTAGTTAATTTTCCATTCACATTGGCCAATACAACATCGCACCAGTTGAAGATGGTGCCTCGGAAGCAGTCCACTGCCATGCGCATCTGGGAACCTGTAGCTAGATGCAATGCTGTGCTCCTGCAGAGTTTGGTAACAGTAAAGGCAATCACCTCTAGTTCAGGATAGGAGATGGTTTTAACATCTATCCATTTGTCCGGAGTCTGGTTATTACAGAACTCTAGTTGGAGACTAGCGACAGATTGGCCACCTGCCCTAGATCCAAACAGAGATAATTTCTCACCTCTCTTAGGCAAGTCATTCAAAAATTATATGTCATCCTGCTCAATTTCGAGCCGGTTGCCACCAATAATGAAGCACTAGTCTTGTATGCTCCATCTGTTCACCATCCATTGTAAAAAGTCTACCTGTGCCCTTATGCCAGGTATGGTCCAAAATTTGAAAAGCCCACATGCTCTCAATGCTTGTAATGAAGGCGGATGGAGTAATGCAACCTGATCCATGTCCTCGTGCTCTCTTTCCCACCAAACAAGCATCTTGTGTACCTACATTGCAAAATAGGTGGATTAGAATTTTCATTCCAAATTTCTATGGGGCAAAAATGGAGAAACTAGGGTTCAAAATCCGCATTCCGTGGGGTTTGTACCCATCCTTTTAGAGACAGTGCATAGGTGCACACTTCTCCTTAAGGCTAGGTGTGGCACCCCGACATTTCAATGTGCACAAAAAATTTGGGGTGTGCAGGGGCCACATGGCACCCCTGTGCAACTCCCGCGGGCAATTTTTTGCCCTAATTTTCCTCTAAAAAATGATTTCTAAACCCTAAAACAAAATTTCAAATGGATGAAATGCAAGTTAGGGACATTGTGGATTACCTGGAGAAGACAGTTCTCGATTCCAGTGGTCGGATTTTGTGCAATCTCCACAGGAAGTGTTTTACCAAAAGCTCTTACTTTTTACTCCAATGGCAAACGGTAAAAATGAACTTGTAAAAGCCCTTTTTATAAGATTTTTTGAATAAATAAATTAATTTTTTTTATTTTTTTACTTTGAAAAGGTCATTTTTTGGTACATTTTCATTATTTTTAAATAGATATGAGTAATGTTTGCAATTTTTGTGCAGAATATTGGGGATTTAGGTGAAATTGGTGATTTTCAACAAAAAACACATAGGAGTCCTCTTTAAGCTCTTTTCTGACTCGTAAAAAATGAAAAGATTGCCGAGTTTTTATTTTTAGACTTGTTAAAACGGAATTAAAAAGACGGTCCTTTTACAGCTCTTTTCCGACCGTCTAAACATGAAAATATTGCCGGAATTTTGTCGTTTCAATTTCTATATTGGTAATAAAACGACGTGTTTTCGATCACTTTTTTACTTTTTCAGATTGAAGGCACTAATCATGAAAAGTACTCCTTGGTCGTAATGATCAAGCGGTTCTCTCTAGTATTATTTTATACTTTTTCGGGCTTGGGAGACACAAATTTACGAAAAAGGACAACCGTGGAGTTTTCTTAAGTTTTTCTTCTGTCCCTAAAATTGAAAAATGCCGAGTTTCTCCTATACTGGACTCGTTAAAATTTCACAGTAAAGGACCTGTTCAATTACAAATAGAAACAGACCACTCCTTCTTAGAGTTTGAATCTAAACTAAGTTGGACTCATCTGAAGGATGAGCTTATAACCAAGCAAATGTTATCCTCCTCAAGCTTGTCAAAAATAAAGAGGTACTTGCCACAAATGGTGGGGGAAAAGAGAGAAAAATGAACTTGTTTGTCGTACTTTGTGTTTGAAAAAATTTCCAGCACTCTTGAACACGAAACTTTTTATCTACCTGGGTTGGGAAATCCTTTACCTAACAGTTAATCAAGCCACATTGAAAGTCTTCAGCTAGTTTCCGAGTATTAACTTTGGGTCAACTATCACCAAGACATTCTGCAGTGTCGTTATGTGTTCAAGAGGTCTGTGCAAATAAACCATTCACTTGCAAAATATTTGTCATCCATCATTGACCATCCCTGAGTTAGTCCTTGCTAAACATATTTTTTCAGACTTGATATATGATTTCGTGTTATGGGCTTGCCTATGACGGATCTCTTTCTATTGACTCCAACTCATTATCTAGAAAGATGATCTAGAAATCATCAGTACCTTGGAATCTGCATGCCTCAATGGTAGTTTTCTCGCCTTTGACGATAGGTTGCATCATTGACCTTCGATCAACGGATTCTGTGACATGTTCGACATCAACTCATTCATTTGCATTTCATGGATTGTACTGAGTACTTTGAGGGCTATTGACATTACTGGTGGTTCCTCTCACACTTGTTAATAGTTTACATCATTGACTGGTAATCAAGTGGTTTCTACCATGTTCGACTTTGACACATTCATTCACATGGATAGAATCGTACTAGTTCGGGAAGTAGAAATGAAGACCCTGGATCTAGTTTCCACCATCCAGGCTGTGAGGAATTTTGTTATCATTATATAGTGGACTATTCATAAACATATGGCTGCGCCCATACTGTGTCCATGTGTTCCTACTTGTGATGTAATACAAAATCATTTCTATATCAGAGCAGTTTTAGATAGTTTTTAGTCAGTTTTGATCCGAGTATGGGAATGCCTACCTCAACGATGTTATTTTCACATATATATATTTTGTGTTGAATTTTTTTACAGGTTCGACTGGGGTATCCACAGGAAGATCCTTGAAATGATAAATCCTTCACTCTTCTTATATGATAAAAACCATCCTCATCTATTACAGACTTCGCACTTTAAGGGGCAATCTGTTACACAAAAAATTGTCACCATGACTTTCTACAGTTTGTGTGAGTCCATCAACACTCATACATACCTCCTTTGCAAGTCTTAAACCTCAAATCTTCATGTCAAGTCTTGAAAATGGGAGAAAGACCTTAAACATATCTCAAATCCTGGTTTCCCACTTTCTACTAGCATTGCCTGTGGTGCCGAACCCAATGGTCATTTTCCTGCAAACCTGACCACTCTGTCTATTGAGTAATGGGTGCAAACCCCTGTAAAAGTTAAAAAGACATGAGTTCATTCTTAAAAACTCATCTTCAATCACTTCTAGACACTTCTAGAAGGAATATTACGCTGGCAAGTCTGCTCCACCTTGTTTCATCCATTCCATAACTAAGGGAGATAACTCCATGATATGAGGTGCTTATCCCATTGAAGGAGGAACTTATCCCTTCAATGGTGGACCTGCAACTTCCTCCATTTGCACTATAAATTCATGCATTGGGCTGGTTGTAAGGGAGGTTGAAAGCTAAAGATTCTTGAGGGTAAATGTTGCTAAAAACTAGGCTTCCTTTTTTAGCTTGTGAGATGAGAGATCACATACCTTTCATGTCATTTGGGAAGTGAGTGAGGCTTGTCAAAGTAGAGGAGACTCCTGCTGGACCCTGGAAAGAACTTTTGCAACATCAAGGAAAAGGTTGTAAGGTTCTTTTATTTATAAAGTTAATACAATCAAGTTTGTTTTTCTCAATGAACTGTTTCTAATGGTTTATTTTATGAGCTCCTTGATCTTCATAATGAACATGTTTTGTTATATGCAGGTATGCTTTGATGTGTTCTTGTTTGTGTATGCAGGTTATTAAACGGGAACTCCTTGGAGCTGTTGGAGTAAAACTACCTCAAACAAGCGTTGGACCGAGGTAGGGTCTGTTACACCTCTTAGTATTCATTAATGAATTGAAACATGTTTAGAGAAAAGTAGATTTTGTTGTGCTCTTTGCTGCTAGATATCATTCGATACTAGGGAGATTGGTCTTGTCCGCAAGAACAATTTATCCAGCCAACACATGGAGACTCCTGATCCAGGTCTGGGTGTGACAAAGGACCCTTCCAAGACCTTTTATTTTCATGAGGTGTTAAATTACATTTTTAAAAGAACATAAATGAATACATCTACATGTTGTAAAGAAAAAGAACATGAAATTCATCAACACATGAAAACATAAGCCATTGATAACGAAGTTCATCCAGGAGGGACTATGTCTCTGGGCCTTGGTTTCAAGATAGTTTAGGTCATTGCATTAAATGATATTAATAATGATGATGTACATAATTCATTTTTGGGAGGCGGGTCTGCCGGACCCGGTGGCACGCTCCCCTGCAAATCTGCTGAATCTTTGCTTTATGTGGGTGAGGTGGAGGGGTGACGGGGTTGAAAGCCCGTGCCCCCCACTAATGGAGTGCTCCCATTGCATGGTTCCTGGGGTGGTGGGGTCATCCCCGCCCATCCCACATTGTGTTTGTTTGATGGTTGGGTGGTTCCGGGGGCAGCAGGGACATGGCTACCCACCCCATTAATATTTATTTTTTTTATATTAATACATGGGGTATGAGAGGTGGCATGGTTGGTGGCTCACCACCCCAAATTATTATTTTTTGTTTCATTTAAAAAAACTTAGTCATTTTTGAAAAATAAAAAAATGACAGAAGGAGAAAAATTAAACAGGCCACAAATTTGCCCAGAATCTGGCCCAGGTTGGCCAGAATCTGGTGGCCATATTTTGTCCAAATTGCTACCTCCTTAAGCCTGCTGAGTCAGCAAAAGTCAATTGAACTTTGGATACTTCTAACTTTTGCATATGGACTCGATTTGACGAACCGTTCACATCACTGTGATCAGGATGACGAGATCTATGCTCTAGCCTTAGTTTGAAATTATTCTGATCACTTTGATTTTAGAGCTTTCATAAGCCCTCTTTGTCTTGTGTCTGTCCCTAGAGCCACCTAGATCATTCCTCCCCATTGAGGATATTTTGGTCCTCCAAAAGCATGAAAAATAATCTACAACTTCTTTGTACCTTATCTACATCACAAGCATCCTGAAAGGTCTTGCTTCCATCTCCTTCACCTTTGTTATTTGCAGCCTTAAGCAATGAGCCGACACCTCCAACCTCTTCAACCTATAGTACATTGCTTTTGTAAATTACACGCTTGAATCTCATGACCAACTAATGACCCAAGCATCCCATACTTTCCATGAGTTTATAACATATACTTGGTGGTCAAGTTTACATCAGGATGGAAACAATACCCCTGGTACGAAAACAAGGTCAACATATCATTGGTGCTTCAACAAGTGATGGAAATCACATCATCAATGCAACACATGATTTACAAAGATAAGGACAAACACTATTGTTTTGATAAGTGATGGAAACACAACATCACTTTCAAAGATTATCATGCAACACAAACTAAGACCTGATATTGTTGTTGCTAAACAAGTGATGGAAAACACAACATCACTTTTACATTTTAAAATGCAACAAATGATTTACAAAAGCATGACCATGACATGCTAACATGTCTAGAAACCATTTTTCACTTATCGTTGTGAATGGGTCATCCCCCTAAGGTTTTTTTGCTTGTCGAATAATTGTTTCACCTAGTTCATGCACCGACACTTTGTCTTTAAGGCACTACTCTGGATGGAGCCTCCAACAAGTGGCTCTTTGATGGTCACTTTTGTCGCAATGAATGCTATAGGTTTTCTTCCTCCAGATATTCTTAACATGTTTCTTTACCTGCTATTGAGAGGGTCTTTAATGCCTCATCCTTTTGTGTGCTTCCATTCTTTCCCAACACTTAGAAAATGTATGGTTATGTAATCCACAAAAGGTACGTGTTTTTCGATGCCATGTTTTACGTTCATCTTTAACAAAATGATTATAATCGCAATGAAAATTCGAATGTCGAGAGTGGCTACACCTTTCCTCATAGTCTCTAGTGTAAGTATGGAAATGAGAGCTTGCATCAACTCTTTCCCTACGGTGGCCACTACCATGGGATGTTTCTCCCTTGGTGTATCTCAAACTTGAAAATTGAGGTCTCTGCATGACCTCCATTGGTTGAGTTATGCCTTGGTTATTAACACCAAGTTATTTTTCCTCCTCGTGCCTCGTCCTGGTAAGTATCCTCATGTTTTTCTCTGTAATTGGGATCTCCAAATCTCCAACAGAAATCATAGTATGTGAAGGCGAAACCAAAAGGAATTCAACATCTTTTACTTTGTCGATATGGAAGGAACTAATGAGGGCTTCTCATCATCTGTTGTTGGTGGTTTACTAGCTGTCTCAGTGCATTCCCAACTTCCTTTCTGACATACCCAAGTCCTATTTGATAGGGCAATTGTTCTACTTTGATGGGGTTGATAATGCCTTGGCCATTAATGCCCAAAGCTTTTCCTTCATACCCCATTTTCTTCAACAATTTGGAACCAATTCCTGTGGTATGATTTTCAAAAACACTGAAATCATTATCAAGACAAATACATGAATTTAGAGAATCACATTTTACCTCACATGGGCCACACTGCAACTTTTCCAAGGCTTCATCCCTTGCTTGCAGCTATCAAAGCAAACTATGTTTCTCCTTTTTCTCTTCATGTAGAAGCATCTTCAATTCAACATTCTCTATTTGAAGATTATGTTTGTTGTGCTTCAGTTCTTCCAGGGCCTCTTCTGTGGCTCACAATTGAAGCTGCAATTGCTCCTTTTCCTCTGCTTCTTTCTGTAGAGTTTCATACATAATTTCCACCCTTTTGGAAATTTTGAGCTTAGTATCGTACATCAATTTTTCATCCTCTATCACTGCACATTCAATTGTTCACACTTGCAATTCATGTCCACACAAAGACCGCTCTGACACCAACTCCTCTAGCAGGGAATTAGAGGAAGGAAGATGTTACTTCAAGTGAAGTAGTGGATGCTACTATTTACAAGCAGCTTGTGGGTTCACTTATATACTTGGTGAACATACAACCAGACATATGTTTTGCAGTTAATCAAATTATTCAAGGAATGGTTAAGCTAACCAATGTCTATTGGAGCGCAACTAAACATGTGTTGAGATAGCTCAGAGGCACCACTCAGTTTGTGTTTCCTGGAAAACTAGTGTCTATTTGATCTACTAGTCCCACTAAGATGGGTAGCTATCTTAGAAGCAAACAATTTAAAGTAACTTGTGTTTTCCTTTATGTATGATAGACAAAACAGAAGCAGAGAGCACCCACCTGAATCTTTCACTTGGCTCCTTGTTTGTTTCCTCTCTCGTTTGATAGAGCTTGCCACTCCTTTCTTACTTGTCCCACTTTAAAGAAAACCTGTAGAGGAAATGCAACAAAACACCATCAAAGCATAGAGATCTATAATACCATAAGCAATGCATAATCAGAAGTACATTAACCATACAATTGCATTCACAAATAGCAAGATTCACAAATACACAAGTATATGGAGGAAAAATCAAATAACTTTATTGATAGTAGAAGTAGAAGAGAGGATTACAACCGAGCTGTCTAATCCAACATCATCCTCCCAGCATGAAAGACCTCTTCACCTCATGAAAAGAAAGATCACCCAACAATACAATGTCTCAAAGAGAAACCAACAACACTTCCTTACAAATTACAAAATTCCAGGCTCTAGATCTTTGTGATGAGGGATCCATTTATAGATATTTGCAGAGGGGTGAGTTAGCTTCTGGGTTTTTGATTAGTGTCATTTGATTGATAGTTCTTGGTTCCACTTGGAGATTTTATGATCTCTTACTCATCCCTGGGCGAATTCAGAGAGGCAAGTGTCATAGGAGAAGATTCTAGAAGATTCCCTGGGTTTCCACTTAGCAAGCTGCCTTTTCCATTTGTCTACTCTCTCCCATCACACCCCATAGAAGCCTCTTTCAATATGCATCACACATGGCTAGTGTAGCAGCCAGTATGCATCACACCCTAAGCATGGAGTAGTCTATATGGTCTAGTTTTGCCCAGTTTTGAGTGGTTTTTCAAGTGGAACTTCTGGGAAATGATGTAATTAGTTGACCATGACCCTTAAGGGTGTGAAAAAACACTTTTATAGGTTTAAGAGCCCTTGGTTTATTGACATATGTGATTTGGGTTGCAGTGTCCAAATATGTCTATAATAATTGCCCCCTAAAGCATGCACTCGTAAATCTTCTGATGTCGGGTGAAATGCTTTATCATGAGGATCTAAGGTTTTTCAAACTAGAAGGTTACCTGTAATAAGATACAATATAATGCATTATCTTCATATTATTTTCATGATCTAGCTAAGGTGGGCATTCCCATGCTCAACTTTATAAATTCATTTTCATATACATAGGACAGACTATTGTCTGCTGTTGCAGACTAGTGATTCTTGTAGAGCCATCATCCCTTAGCTCAGATGATCATCTGTGCAACTGTGGTGTACATTTGATGTCTTTATTTTCCTAAATATATCGTAGCCCAGATGGATAAAACTAGATCCGGGGTCTTCAAACTCGTTCAATCTTCGCCCGATGTACAATACAATCTATGTGAAAAGATGTTCTGAAGTCGAACATGGAAATACATCGCCTGATTACCAACCAATGATGTAAGTTGTTAACAGGCACGAGAGGAATCAACGATAATGATAATGACCCTCAAGGTACTACAGTACAATTCACGTGGTGTGAATATACAAGTCGATGTCGAACACCACGTAAAATCTTTTGGTTGAAGGCCATTGATGTAAACCTGTCGCCGGAAGTGAGAAACTTGCCATTGAGGCATGCAAGCTTCAAAGTACTGAAAGGGTTGTTCCTAAGTCAACTTCTTGGATAATGAGCTGATGTCAACAAGAAGTCACCTGTTGTAGGAGGGCCTTAATGAATCCCACATCTACGACACAAAACGAAGCAAATGATTTTCTAGTGGTGAAAACAATCTCACGATACAAGGTTCAGGAATGGTGGTCATGAAAAATGGAGAGTGAAGGTATTGCAGTGGATGAGGCATTAGCTGGGTTGGTGAATTCTCTGAATGACTTCTCTTGAACATATCAGTGACACTGAAATGGATTGGTAGCGTTAACCCCAAAAATGGATGGTAGGGAGGACCAATGGTGATGTGACCGGTGAACGGAATAACCCAACCCGACTCAATCATGGTGACGGAGTGAAAGTGTCATGTTCAAGAGCGACTTGCTACCAATGAAGTTCTTCAAGTTTTCTTCCCTTTTTTCCTAGTCATTGTTGACTAGTACCTCTTTATTTTTGTTAAGCTTGAGGAGGATAACATATGCTTGTTCTATAATTTTCCCTTCGGGCAAACCTGTCACTATGTTTTAGCGAGCCTAGCGACAGTGAAACTCTCTCTTGTCCGAATGGACAATTTTGTCACTATTGTTTTAATGAGTTTAAATACAAATATAACTCACTCCTTTTCATGTTTAGAGAGTTTGAAAAGGGATGGAAAGGAAACTCCAGCAGTCCTTTTTCATGGCATAATCCCGTAAGTTTGAAAAAGTATAAAATAATATGAAAGGGATGACTTTTCGATAGCTTTAGCGAGCCGAAAAATACAAGCGCTCAATCTTTTTGTGGAATGATCTCTCAGGTCCAAAAAGATTAAAATGTAGAGGAGGAATGGCACTTCCCCTTACTTTAACAAGCTGGAAAGACCAGTAGCTCAACAATCTTCTCATATTTTATGAGTCTAAAAAGAGCTTAAAAGAGACTTGTTTTTTAGGAACAAATGATGTTTTCGGGTAACAACTACTTCTAGGTAAGTTTTGATCTTCTCAAACACGACAGTGCAAAGAGGGTGGCTAACAGAATCACTCGTCACAGCCGTTCCTCAAAAGGGTAAACAATCAAGTGGAAGCGTATGATCAGCCAAAAGAATGGAGGTGATGGTAGGAACACAACCAAGGCTCAAAATACTGATAGAAAGGCAATCAAAAAGGTTATTTACTGAGGGTGGATTCATTTTTTAATGAGATTGAATCTTTAGAAACTATGCTCAGTGGTGGGTTTATTTTTTAATGAGCTCGAACCCTGTGGTAACGTTGCTCATTGGTGGGTTTATTTTTTAACGAGCCTTAAACCTGTTGTAACATTGCTCATCAATCGTCTTTAAAGATGTCTCTTATTAGTAGGTTCATTTTTTAGTGAGCTTGCCCCATGAAAAACTTTGCTCAGATGCCTTTTCATGTAGGCAAGAAATGACCAACTACAAAACTAACTACACTAAGAGTTAATGAACTACTAAGGTTAGGTAGGATAGTTTCTAACAAAACACTTCCTTTTCTTTGTCTGTGCGCCGCCGACAAAGGTGAATGGTGGATCAGACCATTCATCTAACCTAAGCAGTTGAACTAAAAGTTAGGCTAAAACACTACGAGGTTAGAGTTATGTTGGTTGCTTTTCACTTACATTAAAAAGGTTTGCATGCCCCCAGGTATAAAGAAAAGTAGAGTTTCTGAGTCACTGTATGGAAGTCCTTGCATTTAAGTAAGATTGTTTCGTCCGCGGAGCAGACAAAACAATTCCTTGGCTTTGTCCATCGAAATAGACAAAGGTGAATGGTGTGAGTTTCCAATCACATAACCTTTGAGTTTTAGACTGATACCCAAATCCTACAAGGAAATGGTGTTTTAGATCAATCATATATCCTATGAGGAAATCTATCTTTTTAGTTGGGTTCACCTGCTGAAGTAGGCTAGGGTGCATGCCCAAGCTTCATTACATTCACCGAATCACTCGCGGTAATTAGGTGGATGAATTTGAGGTTGAAGAGAAATTCTTGATGCAAAGAGACCATTTAGGGATGGTGTTTGACTCGTAGCCATGTTTGAACCGAAAAATGAAAGCCAGTCGACAAGTTGCACCATTCTACCTTCATGTGGAAAACACATCACTCGAAAGAGTATGGAAACAATAGCTCCCATGTTGTAAACGTAGTCACGCCCAAGGAGTAGATTGTAATCTAGTGGCCCTTGGACTACCATCACATTCAAGTGAATGGTTTTACTTCTCAAAGTTATAGGTAAATTTGGAAGGATCCCTAATGGTAGACTGGTTTCTTTGTTAAAGCCTGACAAATTTCAATTCTTAGGCAGAAGCGATGGCGAACCAAGTGTTTTCCAAGCAGTTGAGGAAAGGATACTCACGGAAGCCCCTTCATCTATGATAGTTCCAAACATTATCATTTTGTAAACTTGTACTATGATTCGAAATGGTACGTTAGATGGAAGGCGGGGTCCCACTAGTAGATCCCAATCAAAGGAAATGACTAGATTGCTTGGAGGGGGGACTGAATAAACAGCTAGATGAATCTCTTGAAATGGGGAACTTCCCTCCTGTGGTAAGGGAATAGGTAGATTGCCCCCACGTTCATCAAACTCTGTATCAACAAAAAGAATTTGAACGATGTCATTCTCATTCTCTTTGGAAACTTTATCATTTGAAGGTGGACCTTCTGAAGTTAAGACTGGGTCGGCTGCCATCCCAACCTGTTGACTTTGGTCTAGTATGGACTCAGAGGGTTTATCATCAATGATAGGCGTTTCAATCGACAATTGAGGTATGCCAGTCAGATTTTCAACTAGCAATGGACTTGGCAAGAGTTTCTTATATCCAGACAAAAGTCATTGCAGTGAAGCAAGATGGTTATCCAAGACACTTTTAGCTTTGTCCAGAAAAGGACAATGGTGAAGGGCATGATCGCCTTCACACAACCTACAAGGAAATTTGAATCTTCCTTTTTCTCCATTGACTTCATTTTCACTAGTCAATGGTTTACTCTCAACATGATCGACAGAGGTTGATGACACCGGATGGTGTAAGCGGGGAGACCAGTCTCTCAAGATCTGTGGAATGCAATGAAAATCTCAATGAAAGTGGTTCCATTTTCAAATTATGCATGGATATTTGGGTTTTGATGGTTCAGTGTGCGGATTTTCGCTAAATGATGCATGGTTGCCCCCTTGCTTGACTGGTTTCTTCTTCTTCTTCTCCTTCCCTTTCTTCTTCTTCTCAGTTACTTGGTTTTTAATATCACTAGTTTCACCAAGCGAAGAGGAAGAAGGAGAGGGAGAAACAAACGAAGTAGAAGGTGAGGGAGCAACTCCAGTATCATCTGGTTGTTGATTTGATTACTAAGGAATTACGGTGTTTTGAACGACAAAGGTTGAGAATAGCCATACTGGCAGGCCAATTGTGATTCCTGGAAGGGACAATGTAGCCATATATGGAGCACCAATATCTCCCCAAGAAGAGAAAAGACTAGGATTTCCCCCAAGGGGAAATTCTTGATTGGTGGACTCCATTACCTCAACCTAAGATCAATGAAGGAAGATGGATGTTATTCCAAATTAAGTAAATTTTATGACGCTTTGACCCAACTTTATTTTTCAATTTTTAAGAGTCAAGAGAAAGCTAAAGGTGACTCTAGTCACCTTCAATATTTAATGAACCTGAAGTGACAAGTGTTCAGATGGACCTTTTCTTCTAGGGAGTCGAAAAGGAACGAAAGTGACTACCTTGGTAATCTAGATAGAGGGATTACCAAACCAATCGAAAAACTGCAATATACACCTTAGTTGTAAATTAAAGGGAAATTACCAAGGACTTTACGTACGACAGTCAATCTTCCCGAATGTTGTGTTCGATGCATTGCGATTGATAGGGTGACAGACATGGCTTCCTAAGGATAAAGGATATCAGCCTATTGTGGTCTCCCAATATATACTCAATGGTACGGGGAGCACAAGTACGTATTGGCACTTGTCGTATCAAAGAGGAGGAATCACCCAACCTTCAATGAAAATGATAGTTACTATGTTTTATGACTCCGGAACATGTCTCTAGCCTAAGCTTCTATATGTGTTGTGTTAGGTTCCAAAGAGTTTTTATGTTCATTGAGGTTTATTTTAGGGTTGATCTTTCTTAGAACTTTGTCTTTCAAGGTTCACCATGTGATGTAGATGTAAAATTCCTAAATTTGTAATATAAAATGATAAATAGTCATTTATTTTTCTTTTAACAATGAAAATCCTAGCTACTAAGGAAAGAAAAATACGACTCTTTCAACAAAGAGCACATAGCACACACTAAATGCACTTTTCCTAAATCATTTTCCGCATGTAGTCTAAAATGCAAATGCAAATGCACATGCATGTATTTGTTTTTTCGCTTCCTTAATGTGAGGATGCCAAAAAGGAAAACTAGGTACAAATCTGAACTATTTTCTTCAAAGTGAACTTCAACAGTTTCTTTTCAAAATGAAAGGAAGACTAAAACGACACTTTTGATTTCAAATGGAAAACTGCTTTCGACACTTCAAATTTTGGCAATTCAAATCAAATACAATGACAAAAGTTCAATCAACTATCTAAAAGAGGAATACTTTACGACAATATTTTTCTTGACTCAAAATGACAGTTACAACACTTTTGAATGAAAAGACGACAGTTCGATTGAGCTACTCTTGACAAAGGAGGACTGTAAATTATCAAAAATACATAAAAAAAAACATTCACAATTCCTAATCAATGGAGGCTGAATAACGTGAAGGAAGGAGGCTTCAACAATGATATACTGACCATAAGTAGCAAAACTACTGAATAGAGCTGAAAACAAAGAAGAAAACACCAAATTCCAGAGAAGGAAATAGTATCATTTAGTCATCGCACATGTCCTTAAGGGAAACAGGGATGCGTCTCACCTGCAACACACGAGAGGTACGATGCATCCCAGTTGCCAGTTACAGACAGTGTGATGGACCAAGGAACAAAACTAGGCTTGCTTTTTGCTCAAAATTTGTAGCTAAGTTCAGTGATTTAGGCTAACCTATGATGGACAGTGACAACAAAATACAGGGGTATGATCTTATGAGGTTATTGAGCTACCACAAGGGCACTTAGGATGTTTGCAAGTTAGATGTTCAGTTCATAAACCAAACCAGAGATTGACTGAAGCAGCGTTGATCTACTTTGTACTTGCATAGCAAGTGCAGTTCGAAGGCTAGCTGGCTTAACTTCAGACTCCTTATGTAGCTTATAAAGTAAACAACAATAAAAAACAAACTAACTAATTTCTCCCCAGTGGAGTTGCCATTTTGTTTATGGGAAAACTAGTTTCTATTCGATCTGCTAGTCCCACTAAGACAGGTAGCTATCTTAGAAACAAAAAATTCAAAGTAACTTGTGTTTTCCTTTTTGTATGATAGGTAAGAGAGAAGCAGAGAGCACCAACCTGAATCTTTCGCTTGGATCCTTGCTTGTTTCCTCTCTCCTTTGACAGATCTTGCCATTCCTTTCTTACTTGTCCTGCTTTCAAGAACACCTATAGAGGCAAAGCAACAAAACACCATCGAAGCATAGAGATCTATAATACCATAAACAATGCAAAATCAAAAGTACATTAACCATACAATTGCATTTACAAATAGCAAGATTCACAAATACACAAGTATATAGAGGAAAACTCAGATAACTTTATTGATAGTAGAAGTAGAAGAGAGGATTACAACCCAGCTGTCTGATCCAGTATCATCCTCCCAGCATGAAAGCCCTCTTCACCTCATGAAAAACAAGATCACCCAACAATGTAATGTCTCAAAGAGAAACCAACAACACTTCCTTACAAATTACAAAATTCCAGCCTCTAGATCTCTGTGATGAGGGATCCATTTATAGATATTTGCAGAGGGGTGAGTCAGCTTTTGGGTTTTTGATTAGTGTCATTTGACTGATAGTTATTGGTTCCACTTGGAAATTTCATGATCTCTTACTCATCCTTGGGTGAATTTAGAGAGGTAAGTGTCATAGGAGAAGATTCTAGAAGATTCCCTAGGTTTCCACTTAGCAAACTGCTTCTGCCATTTGTCTGCTCTCACCCATTGCACCCCACATAAGGCTCTTTCAGTATGCATCACACCTGGCTAGTGGAACAACTAGTATTCATCGCACCCTAAGCATGGAGCAGTCTGTATGGTCTAGTTTTGGCCAATTCTGAGTGGTTTTTCAAGTGGAACTTCTGGGAAATGATGTAATCAGTTGACCATGATCATTTAGGGTGTGAAACAACACTTTTAGGGGTTTAACAGCCATTGGTTTATCGACATATGTGATTGGGGTTGCAGTGCCCAAATATGTCTATAACAGTTTGGTATTTAGTACAAATGGACAGAGGGAGTGAAGTTGCGAGGCTTCACAAATGTAGATTAGGTAGGAAGTCCATTGTACAGGAAGAAAACATAAGGGGGAATCTTCAGTATTGGGTCAACAATAGTTTCTTGGTACCACAAGAAGCAGAGATCAGTTGCACTCAGCTCAATAGAAGCAGAGTACATGGCTACTAGTCAAGCAACTTGTGATGCTATCTGGATGAGGAAGATCCTTGTTACTTTATTTGGTCAATAGATGGATCCTACGATGATTTACTATCACAATCAGAGTTGTATCAAACCCTATGAGAATCCAGTTTTTCATGATCGATCCAAGAATATTGACATTCAATATCACCATCTACGAGTTTGTCTGTAGAGGATAATGATGTTGTTGGAGTACATTCCTATTGAGGAACAGGATGCCGACATCTTGACTAAGGCATTATCAAGTGGAAAATTTGAGTTCCATAGAGGTAGGATTGGGGTATCAAATGATCCCTTTATTTTTGAGAGGGAGTGTTGAAAATGCAACAAGAAAATATTGATTTAATTTTCCCTTGAGTTAAATTAGGAGAAAAATTGTAATTCCACATCACAAGACAACTTGTACGAGTTAACTAAGTTAATTTGAGTTAGTTGGTTCAGTTAATTCGAGTTGAGGGTCTAACTTGAGTCATGCATGGTGGCTCCTACTTGAGTTTATTTTGAGTTGTAATTATATTAATTTTATTTAAGTGAGTTAAAGTCACCTAAACTAGTTCCAACTATTGGAGGAACTAGTAGGAGGTCTAGTAGTGGGGTGCAACTTTAGTGTTCAACTAGTTAACTGATAATACAACCATAAATAACTAATGCATGTGTGATATGAGATTTACCAAGCTGAGATTAGAGTTCAAGGGCAGTGAACTATCACTTGTATAATCATTCAAATTGTATAGGGAATGCATGCAGTTAGAGGAAGGCTTATGATGGATTGCGAAATTCCAATTGAGGAATTTCCCTAATTAATAGGGGCTAATTCCCCAAGAAAAAACATAAGGAAATAAGGACTTTGGAAAGCAGAAAATTGATTAAGCATTGGCCAAGGATTATCTAGGATGCAGTGTGAGACAGATAGAGATAATGTGGAGGTTTCTCGGGCTTGAGAAAAGCATTTTAATATTCTCATATTTTCTAACCAATGCAATATACAAATAGCAGGGGTTTTTCGTTGTCTTTCCCCAAGAAATTATTGTGTAATGTGTTGATTGAATTATTTCTCTTGTATGCTTCATGATTTTTCGATCAATTAATTGTTTTCACTAATGAGTAGAGTAAATTCAAGTCTATTGTTTTAGTAAATTACAATCAGCAGTTTGAGTCTACAAGGAATTTATACAGGAAAAACCTTTACTGAGAATCCAAAGAAAACTATGCCCAGAAGAAATGTCTATACAAAAAGTGTTTATACAAGGAGGACATGTCCCATTATCATTATGATGACTTTGACTGAAATATGACAAATACACAGGAAAATCATGTCAAATCAACATTGAAGTGACTAATGCGTTGTATGTTGAAGAAGATAAATTCTGTCACTCTCAAGGGTATCTATGTTAAATAGACTAAATTGGATGCCCCCTTACATCAAATAAAATCCACCATTGAAGGAGGTACGATTTGGATACATGGGTCTTCGACTAAATGAGAAAACGAAAATGGTCATGAAGTATGATACACCATTGATGTGACAACTTGTGCTAGTGTAAAACATCAGGGGGATTGGTAAAATTAGTGGGAAATGAGGTTTCCTAATGTTTCACCCAAGATTGTGTCAAAAATGTGGGGAGAAATGAAGTTACTACTTTGATTCTAGAATGTGAGTGTTGAAGTCAATAAAATGAAAGCACCAACCTTTAGAGAATGGTTTTAGGAAATACAAATGAAGATGTAGGTATTGTAACATGATGGGTGAAAGGCATGATACTACAAACATTAAAAACATAAGAGGGATATGAAAATCTACCCAAGTTTGGAGCTATAACGCGAGTGACAACGTTCCAAATAAAAACTCTCAAAGATAAGCCCCTAAGTCAAGGGGAGGTATATGCATGTTTTGATTGTCGCGATGGATGAGTGAAAAATTGTTTATCAATGACGTGAGTATGAGGTGAGTAGAATGCCAGCTCCAACCAAGGGTGACTAAGGACTGTCACCAAGTAAGTAGAAAAAAAGATGAGTGAGAATCCTTTTCCAAATGAATCTTTGTAAACTTATCAAAAGAAATTAAAGGTGGTTTTGGATATACAAACTTAGAGACAGATGCCCTATGAATAAGGTGGCCTAATGAATGATGTATGTAGGTTTCTACAGAGGGCGAGGGACACATTGGCTCATCTCAGTGTGAGGTGAATGAAACATATGTGGAAATGTATATGATCAAAATTAATGTGGGGGGATGGTAGGCTAAGTTCAAAATGTAGTGGTGAATTCATCATGTTCTGAAAATAATGGTGGCCCGAGAGGAAGAAAGAGGGTGAAGAAGAGAAATGATGCTTATCTTTAAGGTCATGTAGACGAATGGTTCTTCGGCTAGAGACAATAGGCATGGATAGCGATAGTAGATTGGGAACTACTAAATGGGGTAATCTAAGTAGGTGAAAGTTCTGTCGAGAAATGTGAATGTTTACCGAGTGCAAGTGGAAGGTGATGATAAATGTGGCCGAGATCGAGGAACCTATGCTTAATTTTAGAGAAATGATGTCAGGATATGTAATAATTCGGAGGGAACCTGTCATGTCAGTGAATAATGATATATTAACTGTCAATTGGTGCACGAGGGGTCTTGATTTTCAGTGGAAGCCGCAAATGACCTGCAACTTTGAAACCCCAAGTGAAGATCTATTCATAAAATAAAATGTATTTTAGAAATAATGAAGAAGATAGAACCTAAAAGACAAGAAGGTGCACCTTACGAGTATTATAGGTGTGAAATAGACCCAAAATGAAATATTTTGATGAAATATAAGGATGATACCATGATGAAGATGAGAGTGTATTGATCACAATACCATTGATGGTCTGGAAGATGGAGCTCATGGGCTCCCATATGGGCTTTCACAATAATGGAAAAAGACGACGTATATAAGGGTGGTGGGGCCGTCATTTCCACCTCACTTGTACCTACTGATGTGGTGATTAGTGTGCACCCCATAGCCTAGTCTTGAGTTTGCGATCATCTAGAAAGCATATTGAGTGAGTAGGAAGAGCTAGGTGAGACACCATGGAACCTCCTCTGTCAGTTCAATAGATTAGGATAGATAGGTTGTACAAGGGTGGCATGTATTGTTATTTTAAGTAGAAACTACCTAGCCAACGCATTCGGTTAGCTCAAAGTCACGTGGGTAAGTTTGACACATTCATCATGGTATTGCGAGTGTGAGAGATATAATTTTGATGGTATTACGACTACTCAAGAAATAGGTTTTAGGCCCTTCCAAAGGACCTGGTGGGTTAGGATGTGACATTCAAGAAGTGGTCATAGCTATCAAGAATACAAGTGTGAGACCCTATGTGACTTTAGGTGGAACAGTCACGAGGGTGTGCATGACTATTGGAAGAATAATCATGCACCCCTCGCAATTGTCTTGTAAACAGGTGTGGGGTCTCCTAATTGAAAACTTTTGGTGCCTTTCTCTCTCTCTCTCTCTCTCTCTCTCTCTCTCTCTCTCTCTATCTATCTATCTATCTATCTTTTGATTGACTAGATGAAGCCTAACATGATGATATTATAGAGAGTGTGATAATGGGGGCTTTTACGAGATGTTGTAGCAGCAGATGCCTCCGCCTAGGTGACATTAGTTAGATGGGAGTTAGTGGATTTCCTTTAGAACCCCTTGTTGTGATCACAGGGGAATTTATTGTGATTTGTTATTAGACAATGAAAACCAAACTATTAGGCTTTTTATATTTGAGAAATCGACCTCCCCATATCCATAGAGGTTGAAAATTATTTTGTGATAGGGTTGGTACTCTGGGAGGAGGTATTACTATAAGAGACCCCCGTAATGGGACATAATTAGATGACTAAGCTGATCATTTGTGTGGGGAACACAAGTAGAAGCAACCATGATCATTCACATTTTTTGGACCATTTCCCCTTATCACATTATGGGGGTCATGATTGGAGTGTTGAAGTGCTTGCGAGCTAGCATGTTCTTTGATTGGGAGAGAGTTATACATCATGGAATGACTACCCAATTGACAGAGGTGGTGTGGCATGCGTTGCATGGTTTTAGGTACGGGGGAATTGTTTGTAGCTTCCTATATGAGTAAGAGGATGCATAATGGAAACTCACATTATAACAAGTATATTTATAGGTAATAGAGGAATAACACAGAATAAGAGGATGATGGGACAAAGGATTATAGATCAGAATCAAGAAATCGAAGAAAAATAATGCTTTAAATTGTATACGTTGGTTGACCTAGTCCAAGTGATGTCCACAAGTAGGTACAAAGAATAAAAGGAGAGTATATGTATGCACACAATTTCACAGAAGGAAAAACATGTATGGAATGGAAAATTAAGGTTAAAGAATACCAAGGGTCGATGCCATGGTATTAGCCCACAATGTTGAGCATAATAACGATTACTAGATCTCGTCTAAGAATACCATAAGTTCTTAATGTTGTTTTGGTGCATGCTATTGATAAAGGCTATAAGTATATAAGGAGGAGAATATCAAAGGGCTAAGTTTGCAAGTGAAACGGTTTTTCATGAATGCTTCTATCTGAAGTATATTTCTTGTTGTAAGGGTTATGGTTATGATATAGATCTGAAACATCTTGTGCACCCATGGATTCAATGTTGGATCAGGATCATGAGACTTGAAATGAATTATCATTGTAGGATCTGAGAATGGATAGTCTAGATCTAATTGTTAATGCATGTTTTATCCTTTATATGTTATGATCAGGGCATATTTGAAGTCTAGAAAAGTTGCATTGTTATAAGGCATTATTTGCATATCTATACGCAAGTTCGCCTAAGTGAAGGTGCGTATACATGCTAGTTTGAAACTTCCAAGTTGCATATGCAGAGGAAGGAATTTTTGTTTAGAAATGATTGATCCATCTGATCAGTGTTGTTGTTTTACTGTTGTTTGTCAATGATGTCTTCATTAGATCTGAAGAAAAATTGATTGTATAAGGAGACTAAGTCTAGTTGACTGAATGATTGAGTAAGAAGGGTGATCTTTGTTGTTATCTATTTAGAACTCTGTAATATGACAATAAATCCTCATGATGTTTTTGGTTAGTATAGTTTTTGATTTAGAAGTTTTATGATTCAGTATCTTTAGAGTTATACATAGGTTGGCCTCATTGAAGTAGTGTATACATCCAGACATATGATTTTTGAGGCTGCAGATTGGTTCTAGTTGTCGATGAAGAATTGCGGATCTAGGTCTATGTTATGGTGATAGTGATCTAACTGTTCAGATTGATTGATTGTGTTTTTCTTCAGAGATGATTAGGTTTTAGTGATTGGTTGATGCAATTGTATTTGATGGTTATATTACAATTGTGGTGATTGATTTTGAGATTCAATGTTACTGATGGGTCCAGAATGAAAATTTGATGAAACTTGGCCTACATATTTTTTTGATGAGTATCAGGGGTATCTAGCCTGAAAATTTATGAAACGTGGTCCCTGGAGGAAGAGTGAAGGTGGTAGCCTTCCATAGGTCAACACCTAAGTACTGGTAAACATATCTGCCAGTATAAGAGCTAAGGGGTTGGAGCTCCCTTCCAATAGAAGCTGGAAACAAGTGAAGGTTGTAGCCTTCAACAAGTAGATGCCCACATAATGGAAATGGTTTGCACCAATAAAAAATTTGTAAACACTTTTTATAATAAGAAGATTGAAGACTAAGACAACAACATCGGTGGTTTTTTCCTAGATTGGGTTTCCACTTGATAAATCTTGTTGTTTATGTGTGTTGCTTATGTGTGTTGAATTTTTTTTTTTTACTGCATATGTTTATTGCTTAGTAAATGCATCATACTCTGATCTACGTTCAACAAACAATAAATTAGTTTTTTTTACAAGTTTATTATATATACACTGGTTCAATTCATTATAGTCATAGACATACATTGTTTGGTATCTGTAAAATAGCGTATATAGTTTTAAAAGGAAAAATTATTATTGTGAAATTTTAAATACTAATTCACCCAGCCTCTCATTATTTTTCCCAACAATTGGTATTAGAGCCAGGTCCCTTAGAATAATCTTGATTGCTTCAAGGAAGATCTCTCAAGATGAGAAATAAAAAAGGAATGGATCTATCAAATCACCAATTTTCAATAGAAATAACTTAGCATATTGGAAGATAATAACCAAAGCCTATATTTAGTCACTTGGAGTTGATGTTTGGGAAATTGTGGAAGGAGGATACCAATATATGGCAGTAGTCCCCATAGATCCAACAAAAAAGAAATTATATGAAATCAATTCCAAAGTCGTCAATGCATTATTGGGAAGTCTATCAGAATCATAATTCATCAAAGTCATGTGTATCAACACAACCAAAGCAATATGGGAAAAAACATTCAAAGCTACGAACGAGACTCCCAGGTAAAACATGCTAAATTCCAAACTCTCATAATTCAATATGAAACTCTCAAGATGCATAGTGATGAAAGTATTGCTAGTTATTTTTTATGAGTAGATGATATTGGAAATCGTATGAAGAATTTGGGTGAAGAAATAAAGGAGGCTACTTTAGTAGAGAAAATTTTGAGATCTCTATATTCTAAATTTGAGTCAAAAGTATCTACCATTAAAGAGAAGCATGATCTACAATCTGTTACTATTGTTCAACTTCATGGAATTTTAACTTGCTTTGAAATGAGGAAAGGAGGTCCACTGGAAATTAGAGAAGCCACTTTCAAAGCCTCTGCTAAGGGAAAATAAAAGGAAGATATCAAGGAATGAGGATATATATAAGAAGAAGAAAATGAGGTGAACTTTGTGAAGAAACTTCAACAGGGTTTCGAAAGATTCAAAGGTAAGCTTCCCTTCAAATGTTTTGCTTGTGGTAGAGTTGATCATTATGTTGCTAAATGTCCTCATAAAGATAATCATGAAAAAGGAAAGGATTCTGCAAAAGGTAATAGGAAACAGTTTGTTAATAGAAGAAGTTATTATACTCATGAAGATAGTGATGGCATGAATAATAGTGATGAAGATGAATCTAAACAAGATATTAAACTACTCATGGCTTATGAAAATGATAATTTTAGGGATGCCTTAGAAGAAGAAGGTTTTCTTGAAGAAATCACTCAACTCAAAATCTGCTTGAAAGAAAAGAATATGGTCATAGACACTTTGACACATCAACTCATTGAAAGGGAAAATCAAAATAAAAAAATAGAGTGTGAAGTAGTGGGTCTAAGTAAAGAACTTGAGAAGAAAAAATATCTGAATCTTAGATTTGCCTAAGGATTAGAAAGCTTAGATGAAATCATCAAGGTTCAAAATTATGCTCTTATAAATACTAGTCTTGGATACACTGGAGAAACATCCCAACTAGAAAAGTCTTTAGCCATCACCAAAAGCTATCTTGATGTAGCAAAAACTAGTAAAAAATGCCTCAATCCTCAACAAAATCTTAAAGGTACTCCCTAGGTAAATCATGTTCATTTTACTCCAAGGGTGAATGTGAATAGAAGAACCAACCAAAAGGTGAACAATACCAAAAGATTTTATGATCACAGAAACTTCTTCTTCAATGGACAATGTTTTTCATGCCATAACTTTGGTCATAAGGTGGCTCAATGTGTTGTTTATAAAACTATCATGACTAGAGAAACAAGAAAACAAAGGGGCATGACTAGAATCAAGAAGATCTCTTATAATAAAGTTTCTCCTCTTGAAGATGAAATTGAATTTTCATTTTGCAATTACTTTGGTCATGAAGAATTTGAATGCAGGGGAAAATTTCAGCCATCATATCAAAAGGGGAAAAAATCATCAAACTCCAAGGTATGGGAAAGAAGGAGCTACAGATAGAAAGATGTGGTATATCTCTGTTTGCATACGAACAAGAAATCAGTGGTACATTCATAGCGGATGCTCAAAACACGTGACAGGTGATAAAGATAAACTCATTTCATACAATGCTTTAGAAAAGGAAAATAATGTCTCTTTTGGAAATGACACACCAGCTACCATTAAGGGTAAAGGTTATGCTTATCTAAAAGAAAAGGTTCATGTTGAAAATGTTATGTATGTTGATGGTTTAAATCATAACTTATTGAGTGTTAGTCAAATGTATGATCAAGCAAATGAAGTTTTGTTTCGCTCACAAGAATGTGTGGTTCATGAGCCTGACACAGGAAAGACCATAATAAAAGGTTCAAGAACTCCAAGCAATCTATATATACTAAAAGGAGGTCAAGAAAAATGTTATATATGTAAAATAGAAGAGAAATGTTTATGGAACAGAATATTGGGACATCTAAGATTTTCTAATATAAGAAAATCATGGAGGCTCAAGGTTATTCGTGATCTTCTAGATATCATCATCCCAAAAAATACCATCTGAAAAACATGTCAATTCAGTAAGCAAACCAGAGTTCAATTCAGTGCCAAAGAATGATAAGAAAGTAAGCCTCTTGAACTCATTCATACTGATTTGTGTGGACCAACAATGAAAAAGTGACCTCGTGGAGAAGAATACTACATTTTGTTCATTGACTATTTTTCTAGAATGTGCTAGATTGGTTTACTAAAACATAAAGATGAAGAATTTGAAAAGCTTATAGTTTTCAAAGCTTTAGTTGAAAATTAATTAGATCTAAAAATCAAATGTCTAGGATCTGATCGAGGAGGAGAATTCATATCATATGATTTTTTTGAATTCTGCGAAAAACATGGAATAAAGAGACAATTATCTATTGCTATAACTCCTCAACAAAATGGCATGGTGGAAAGAATGAATATAACATTTCAACAAATGGCTCAAGCTATGCTTGATGAGTCTGGAACTTCAGGCACTTTCTGGGGTGAAGCTACACATACTGCAGTAAATATTCTCAACAAAGCTCATGTACATGTAAATAGTGATCAAACTCCATATGAACTTTGGTATGGTAAGCTTCCCACTGTAAAACACTTCAGAGTTTTTGGAAGCAAATGTTTCATCAAAAATACCGATGAAAGACTTGGTAAGTTTGAACCTAGATCAGATGAAGGAATATTTCTTGGTTAGTCATCTAGAAGTAAAGGATACAAATGGTATAATAAGAGACTTTGAAGAAAATTTGAATGCATTGATGGTGTAATCGATGAAGCATGCCAAAATCTAAAATAGGTGACAACAGCAAAAGAATATGATAATGAAGACGGTGAATTCTTTCCTGTATGAAATAGAAATGATATAGAGGAAGAAAACAATGAAGCATCATATGAAGATACATTTGACAAGGAAAAGGCTCCATCCAAGTATGTTTAAAATAATCATCAAAAATCTCAAATTCTAGGAGAAGAAGGGTCTAGAGTACAAATAAGAAGAACACTTGTAAGATCTTCTAGTTATCTAGCCTTATTATCCTCCATAGAACCATAAATGTAAATGAAGCTAGAAAATATGAATTTTGGGTTAAGGGCATGGATGAAAAACTTGATCAAATTGAAAACAATGAAACTTGGGAATTAGTTCCTAGACCTCATGATAAAAATGTTATAGGAACAAAATGGATATTTAAGAATAATTTGAATGAAAATGGATAGGTAATTAGAAACAAAGCAAGGCTTGTTTGTAAAGGATATGCACAACAAGAAGGTATAGACTTAGAAGAAACTTTTTCACTTGTAGCTAGACTTGAAGCCATAAGAACGTTTCTTACTCTTTCAAGTTTTCAAAAATTGAAAGTTTATCAAATGGATGTAAAATTTGCATTTCTTAATGGAGATTTAGAAGAAGAAGTATACGTTGAACAACTAGAAGGATTCATTTTAGGAAATGATGCAAAGCTTGTATACAAACTCAAAAAGGATTTATATGGAGTAAAACAAGCCCTGAGGGCATTGTATTATCATCTTGACAAATATCTTCAATAACAATGCTTCAAAAAAGGATTTGTAGACAACAAATTATATATAAAAATTGAGAATGATAAATTGCTAATTATTGTTGTTTATGTTAATGATATCAACTTTGGAAGTAATGAAGAATCTATGAGTAAAAAAATTTCTTCCGTTATGCAGCAAGAATTTGAAATGTCTTTGCTTGGAGAACTAACCTATTTTCTTGGTCCACAAATGAAACAAATAAAAGATGGCATCTTTCTCTCACAACCTAAATATCTCAAGAAAATTCTGAAGAATTACAAACTAGAAGATTTCAAACCAATATGTACTCCATGGTAACAGGATGTAGTCTCAGTTCTAATGATGAATCTCCTACAGTGAATCAATCAGATTATAGATCTATGATTGGAAGTCTACTTTATCTAACAGGTACCAGACTTGATATCATGCATGCGTGTTTCAGGGAAAACTAGTGTCTTTTTGATCTGCTAGTCCCACTAAGTTGGGTAGCTATCTTAGAAACAAGCAATCAAAGAAATTTGCAATTTCATTTATATATGATAGATAAGAGAGAAGAAAAGAGGACCAACCTAGATCTTTGCTTGATTCCTTGCTTGGTTTCTCTCTCCCTTGACAGAGCTTGCCACTCCTCTCCTACTTGTCCCGCTTAGAGAATAGTTGTAGAACCACAGTAACAAAACACCATCAAAGCATCTTGATCTATAATATCATGAACAATGCAGAATTAGAAATACATTGACCATACAATTGCATTTACAAATAACAAGATTCACAAATACACAATTGAATGGAGTAAAACTCAAAGAAATTTATTAATAGTAGAAATATAAGAGATGATTACAACCCAGCTATCTAATCTAACATCATCCTCCCAGCATCGAAGCCCTCTTCACCTCATGAAAAGCAAGATCGCCCAACAATACAATGTTCCTTCTCAAAGAGAAACCAACAACACTTCCTTACAAATTACATAATTCCAGCCTCTAGATCTCTCAGATGAGGGATCCATTTATAAATGTCTTGCAAGGGTGTGAGTCAGCTCTGGATTTTTGATTAGTGTCATTCCACTGATAGTTCTTGGTTCCACTTGGAGATTTCATTGATCTCTTACTCATCCTTAGGCGAATTCAAAGAGGCAAGTGCCATAGGAGAAGTTTCTAGAAGATTCCATGAGCATCCACTTAGCAAACAGTCTCAGCCATTTTTCCATTCTCACTCATCGCTCCCTATAGAAGGCCTCTTTAGTATGCATCGCATCAGGCTAGTGTAGCAGCCAATATGCATCACACCTTGACTATGGAGCAGCCAGTATGGTCTAGTTTTGGCCAGTTCTGAGTGGTTTTTTAGGTGGAACTTCTGGGAAATGATGTAATCAGTTGACCATGATCCTTTAGGGTATGAAACAATAGTTTTAGGGGTTAAAGAGCCCTTACTTTAGCGACATATGTGATTGGGGTTGAAGTGCCCAAATATGTCTGTAACAATTTCCCCCTAAAGCATGAGGTCGTAAATCTTTTGATGTCGGGTGAAATGCTTTATCATGAGGATTCGAGGAATTCAAACTAGAAGGTGATCTGTATAAGATACAATACAATACATCATCATCATATTATTTTCATTATCTAGCTGAGGTGGGCATTCCCATGCTTAACTTTATAAATTCATTTTCATGTACATATAACAGATAATCATTTGCAGTTGCAGATTGGTGATTCTTCATATGAAGGGTCATCATCCCTAGCTTGGATGACCATCTATGCAGCTTTTGTGTACATTTGATGTCTTTATATTCCTGAATATATCGCAGCCTGGATGGATGAAACTAGATCCAGGATCTTCAAACTCGTTCAATCCTCACTTGATGTACAAGTCGATCCATCTGAAAAGATGTTCTGAAGTCAAACATGGAAAGACATCACTTGATTACCAACCAATGATGTAAACTGTTAACAGGTGCGAGAGCGATCACTGATAATGATAATGACCCTCAAAGTACTGCATTACAATTCACGTCGTGTGAATATATGAGTCGATGTCAAATACAACAAAAAATCTTTCGGTCAAAGGCCATTGATGTAAACCTATCACCGGAAGTGAGAAACTTTCCATTGAGGCATGCAAGCTTCAAAGTACTAAAAGGGTTGTTTCTAAGTCAACTTCTTGGATAATGAGCTAATTTCGACAAGAAGTGACTCGTCGTAGGAGGGCCTTGATGTATCCCACATCTACGCCATGAAACAGAGAAAATGATTTTCTAGAGGTGAAAACAATCTTATGATACAAGGTTCAGGAATGGCAGTCATGAAAAATGGAGAGTGAAGGTATTGCAGTGGATGAGGCATTAGCTAGGCGGTAAATTCTCTGAATCACTTCTCTTGAACATATCGACGACACTAAGATTGATTGGTAACATTAACCCCAAAAGATGGATGGTGTGGAGGACCAATGGTGATACGACTGGAAAATAGAATAACCCAACCCGACTCAATCATGGTGATGGAGTGAAAGTGTCATATTCAAGAGCGACCTGCTACCAATAAAATTATTCAAGTTTTCTTCCCTTTTTCTTGAGTCATTGCTAACCAGTACCGCTTTATTTTTGTCAAGCTTGAGGAGGATAACATATGCTTGTTCTCTAATTTTCCTTCAGGCAAACCTGTCGCTATGTTTTAGCAAGCGTAGCGACAGTGAAACTCATTCTTGTTTGGGTGGGCAAATTTTTCGCTATTGTTTTAATGAGTTTAACGACAAGGATAACTCGGTCCTTTTCATGTTTAGAGAGTTTGAAAAGGGATGAAAAGGAAACTCCAGTAGTCCTTTTTCGTAGCATAATCCCTTAAGTCCGAAAAAGTATTAAATAATATGAAAGGGATGATTTTTCGATTCCTTTAACGAGCCGACAAAAACAAGCGCTCGATATTTTCATGGGATAATCCCTCAAGTCCAAAAAGATTAAAATATAGGAGGGATGGCACTTCCCCTTAGTTTAAAAAGTTGGAAAGGCCAGTAGCTTGGCAATCATTTCATATTTAATGAGTATAAAAAGAGCTTAAAAGAGACTCCTTTTTTAGGAACGAGTGATGTCTTCGGGTAGCAACTGGTTCTAGGTAAGTTTGGAACTTCTCAAAACATGGTAGTGTGAAGAGGGTGGCTAACAGAATCACTCATCGTAGCTGTTCCTCAGAAGGGTAAACAATCAAGTGGAAGTGTATGATCGGCCAAAAGAATGGAGGTGATGGTAAAACACAACCAAGGCTCAAAAGGTTGATAGCATGGCAGTCACAAAGGTTGATTACTGAAGGCGGGTTTATTTTTTAATGAGCTTGAAACTTGTGTTAACATATGCTCAATAGCGGGTTTATTTTTTAATGAGCTTGAACCTTGCAAAAACATTGCTCATTAACAGGTTTATTTGTTAATGAGCTTGAACCTTGTGGAAACATTGCTCATTCCAGTCGTTAAAGATGTCTCTCACTAGTAGGTTTATTTTTTATTGAGCTTGAACTCTATGATAACATGTGCTCATTGCCTTTTTATGTAGGCTAGAAATGACCAAACTAGAGAGCTAACTACACTAAAAGCTAAGGAACTACTGAGATTAGGTAGGATTGTTTTGTCTTTTGTCTAGACACAACCCTTCCTTTGCTTCGTCTGCACGCTATAGACAAAGGTGAATGGTGGTCAGATTAATGACCTAACCTAAGAAGTTGAAGCTAAAAAAATAAAAAGCTAAAATTGCTAAAAAGCTAAAAAAATGAAATTGGCCATTTTTCACTTGCATACAAAGGTTTGCATGCCCCTAGGTATTGAGAAAAGGAGAGTCTCTAGGTAACCATATGGAAGTCACCGTGGTTAAACAGAATTGTTCCTGTTAGTGGTTAGAAAAAAAAAATTCCTTGGGTTTGTCCACCTAGTGGACAAAAGTGAATGGTGTTTCAGACCAATCACATAACCTACAAGGAGATCTTGTTTTGGACTGATCACATAACCTACAAGGAAGTGGTGTTTCAGACCAATCACATAACCTACATGAAAACCTATCTTTTTAGGTGGGTTCATCTGCTGAAGCAGACCAGGGTGCATGCCCCCTAAGCTTCGTTACATTCACTGGACTACTCACAGTAGTTAGGTGGATGAAATGAAGGTTGAAGAGACACTCTTGATGAAAAAAGACCATTCAGGGATGATGTTTGACTAGTAGCTGCGTTTGAACCGGGAAATGAAAGATGGTCGATAAGCTATACCATTTTTCCTTCATGAGGGAAACACATCACTTAAAAGAGTGTGGAAACAATAGCTTCCATGCTATATATATAGTCATGTCCAAGAAGTAGATTGTAATCTACTGGTCCTTGGACCACCATCACGTTCCAATGAACGGTTTTCCTTTTCAAAATTATTGGTAACTTCAGAAGGATCCCTAACGGTCAATTGGTTCCTTTGTTAAAGCCTGACAAATTTTGTGTCTTAGGCAGAAGTGATGGCGAACCAAACACTTTCCAAGCAGTTGAGGAAAGGATACTCACTGAAGCCCCTTCATCTATGATAGTGCCAGACACAATCATTTTGTAAACTTGTACTATGATCCCGAATGGTACATTAGACGGAAGGTGGGGTCTCGCTAGTTGATTCCAATTGAAGGAAATGACTAGAGCTTGGAGGGGTATTGGATAAATGGCTGGATGAACTCCTTGAATTGGGGGACTTTCCTCCTATTGTAAAGGAATGAGTGGATTTCCCCCAAGTTAATCAGACTATGTATTAACAAAAATAATTTGAACAACATCGTTTTCATTCTCTTTGGAAATAGTATCATCTGAAGGAAAGACTGGGTCAACTGCCATCTCGACCTATTGACTTTGGTCTGTTATGGACTCAGAAGGTTCACTCTCAACAAAAGGCATTTCGACCAATGATTGAGTTACGTTAGTCGGGTTTTCAACTAGTGATGGACTTGGTAAGAGTTTCTTGTATCCAGGTGGAAGTCGGTGTGGTGAAGTATGACGATTATGCAAGATTATCTTGGCGTCATCTAGAAAAGTACAACGGGGAAGGTGATGGTCTCCTTCACATAATAGACATGGAGTTTTGACCTTTCTTTCCTATCCAGGACTTTCATTTTTACTAGTTGATGGTGTGCTATCAAACTGATCATCAAAGGTTGATGACACCGGATGGTGCGAACGGGGAGACCATTCTCTCATGATTTTTGGAATGCAAGGACAATCTCGATGAAAATGGTTTCCTTTGAAAATTAGACAAGGATATCTAGGAGATTTAATGTGTGGATTTTCACCAGATGGTTCATTGTTTCCCCCTTGCTTAACTGACTTCTTCCTCTTCTCAGCCACTTGGTTTTTAGTATCACTAGTTTCACCAAGCGAAGAGGAAGAAGGGGAGGAAGAAACAAATGAGGTAGAAGATGAAGGGACAACTTCTGTATCATCTATTTCCTGATTTGATTGCTGAGGAATCACGGTATTTTGAATGACAGATGTTGATAATAGCCATACAGGCGGGCCAATTATGTTCCTTAGAAGGGACAATGTAGCCATATACGGAGCACCAATATCTCCCCAAGAAGAGAAAGGACTAGGATTCCCCCCAAGAGGGATTCCTTGATTGGTGGACTCCATTACCTCAACCTAAGATCAACGAAGGAACAGGGATGTTATTATGAATTAAATAGATTTTAATGATACTTTGACACAACTTTGCTTTTTCAATTTTTAAGAGTCAAGAAAAAGCTAAAGATGATTCTAGTTGCCTTCAATTTTAATGAGCTTGAAGTGACAAGTGTTGAGATGGACCTTTTCTTTTAAGGAGTCAAAAAGGAATGAAAATGACTGCTATAGAAATCTAGATAGAGGGATTACCAAATCAATCGCAAAACTACAATATACGCCTTGGTGGTAAACTAAAGAGAAATTACCAAGGACTTATGTACGAGAGTCAGTCTTCCTGAATGCTGTGTTTAGTGCATTGCGATCAATATGGCGGCAGACACGACTTCCTATGGATAAAGGATATTAGCCTATTGTGCTCTCCCAATATATACTCGACGGTACGGGGAGCACAAGTTCGTACTATCACTTGTGGTATCAAAGATGAGGAATCACCCAACCTTCGATGAAAATGATAGTTACCAGGTTTTACGATGCTAAAACACGTCTCTAGCCTAGACTTCTAGATGTGTTGCATTAGGTTCCAAAGCATTTTTATGTTCATTGAGATTTATTTTAGAGTTGATCTTGTTTAGAAGTTTGTCTTTCAAGGTTCACCACATGATGTAAATGTAAAATTCCTAAATATGCAACCTAAAATCATAAACAATCATTTATTTTCTTTTAGCAATGAAAATCTTAGCTACTAAGGGAAGAAGATAATGATTCTTTCAACAGAGAGAAAAGATCACAGACTAAATGCATTTTTCCTAAATCATTTTCCGCATACAATCTAAATGCAAATGCACATGCATGTATTTGTTTTTCGCTTCCTTAATGTGAGAATGCCAAAAAGGAAAACTAAGTACAAATCTGAATTATTTTCTTCAAAGTGACATTTCGACAATTTCTTTTCAAAATGAAAGGAAGACTAAAACGACACTTTTCGATTTCAAATTGAAAACTACTTTCGACACTTCAAATATTAACAATTCAAATCAAATACAATGGAAAAAGTACAATCGACTATCTAGAGGAGGAAGCCTTTACGACACTCTTCTTTTTGATCTAAAGTGACAGTTACGACACTTTTGCATCAAAAACGACAGTTTGGTTAAGCTAATTTTGACAAAGAAGGACTGTAAATGATGGAAAAATACATAAAAACATTTACAAATCCTAATCAATGGAGGCTAAACAATGTAAAGGAAAGAGGCTTCAGCAATGAGATACTGATCATAAGCGGCAAAACAATTAAATAGAGCTTAAAACAAGGAGGAAAAACCCAAATTTCAAAGAGAGAAATAAGATTACTTAGTCATCGCACCTGTCCTTAACAAGAATAGATGCATCTCACCTGCTACACATGGGAGGTGTGATGCATACTAGTTTCCAGTTACAGATAGTACGATGGGCTAGGGAGCGAAACTGAGATGGGTTTTTGTTCAAAATTTGCAGCTAAGTTCAGTGATTTAAGCTGAGCTATGATGAACAGTAAAACAAAGTACAGGGGTATGATCTTAAGAGGTTATTGAGCTACCACAAGGGTGTTTAGGATGCTTCTAAGTTAGATGTTTAGTTCATAAACCAGGCTAGAGATTGATTGAAGTAGCATTCATCTACTTTTCAATTGCATAGCAAGAGAAGTTCGAAGGCTATTTGGCTAATTTCAGGCTATGTCTGTAGTTTATAAAGCAAATAACAATAACAAGAAAACAAACTATTCGCTCCCCAGTGGAGTCACCATTCTGTTTCTAGGAAAACTAGTGTCTTTTCGATCTACTAGTCCCACTAAGATGGGTAGCTATATTAGAAACAAACAATCAAAGTAATTTATGTTTTCCTTTATATATGATAGATAAGAGAGAAGCAAAGTGGACCAACCTAGATCTTTTGCTTGATTCCTTGCTTGATTTCCCTCTCCCTTGATAGAGGTTTCCACTCCTCTCCTACTTGTCCCGCTTAGAGAATACCTGTAGAACCAAAGTAACAAAACATCATCAAAGCATCTCGATCTATAATATCATAAACAATGCAGAATCAGAAATACATTGACCATACAATTGCATTTACAAATGACAAGATTAAAAAATACACGATTGAATGGTGAAAAGCTCAAAGAACTTTATTAATAGTAGAAATAGAAGAGAGGATTACAACCCAGCTATCTGATCCAACATCATCCTCCCAACATCAAAGCCCTCTTCACCTCATGAAAAGCAAGATCACCCAACAATTCAATGTTCCTTCTCAAAGAGAAACCAACAACTCTTCCCTACAAATTACAAAATTCCAACCTCTAGATCTCTCAAATGAGGGATCCATTTATAGATGTCTTGTAAGGTTGTGAGTCAGCTCTGGGTTTTTTACTAGTGTAATTCCATTGATGGTTCTTGGTTCCACTTGGAGATTCCATTGATCTCTTACTCATCCCTGGGTGAATTTAGGGAGGCAAGTGTCATAGGAGAAGTTTCTAGAAGATTTCATGAGCATCCACTTAGAAAACTGTCTCAACCATTTTTCCATTCTCACTCATCACACCCTACAGAAGGCCTCTTCAGTATGCATCACACCTGGCTAGTGTAGCAGCCAGCATGCATCACACCTTGACTATGGAGCAGTCAGTATGGTCCAGTTTTGGCGAGTTTTGAGTAGATTTTCAAGGGGAACTTCTGGGAAATGATGTAATTGTTGACCATGATCCTTTAGCGTATGAAACAATAGTTTTAGGGGTTAAAAGGACCTTGGTTTATCGACATATGTGACTGGGGTTGAAGTGCCCAAATATGTCTATAACAATGCAGTATGAATTGTTGAAAGATTCCAAGCCAATCCGAAGGAATCACCATCTTCAAGTAGTAAGGAGAATATTAAAATATCTCCAATGAAATCAAGACTTTGGTCTATGGTATAGGGATTGGGCTCGAAATGTTGATGACCGAAAAAGAACTAGTGGAGGTGCACTTTATATGGGATCATGATTAGTATCTTGGTTCAACAAGAAATAAAGTTCGATTTCCTCATCTATAGCAGAAGAAAAATATGTGGCTACTGCATCTTGCAGCACACAACTTCTTTGGATGATACAAACATTACAAGATATTCAAATAAAATGTTCTCCACCCATATCCATCTTATGTGATAATACAAGTGGTATTAGTATTTCGAAAAATCCTGTTATGCACTCCAAGACCTATCACATACCCATTAAGTACCACTTTCTATGAGAACAAGTGCTTGAACAAAAGGTTAAAATGTAGTATGTTCCCTCCAAAGAACAAGTTGCTGATATATTTAATAAACCTCTTCCCAGAGAAGAATTTGAATATCTCAGACAAAAGCTCAAAGTTGTTTTTGCCCCATCTTGATGTTAAAATTAGTTTGTTTAGACTCAGAGGTTTGTTTTCTTTATGCAGATTTCATGAAGTAGAGTTGTGTATACACACGTGTTTCTGTGCCGGTAGTAGCATATATGTTTTTCTGATAGAAAAATAGTGGGTCAGAATAAAAATCAGTGTTTAACATGGATGCTCAGTCTGATGTGGATGGATAAAGTCTGTTGATATGATTTTCTCATCAATGTTTATTTGATTGATGAAATTTCCTTGATGAATGAATTGTTGACAATGAACAGGTAGCACAGGTTTAGGGGGACCATTAGCCTTCAAAATATTATGTATTGTTGACATCATGGTTGCTTAATTTAGTTATGGTCTCAGTTATTAATGTCATTTGTTGCAAAGGTCATGTAAATACCTATGGTGTAATAATATGTCTCTTTCTATCATAATCTATTATAAATAAGTCCTTTTGGACATATGATGTAATTTTTACCCCCGCTATGCATGGGAAGGATGATGTAAAAATTGCAATTTTCAGTCATGTATGAAAATTTGGTGTATCACCACTTGGTTGGGCGATTGATGTATGTATGTGTCATTGGTGATAGAAAGGTCATACTCACATAGTTGAGTTATAGAGTCATGTTATTCTTCTGAAAAATATTTTCTGTAGACTCTGCATGTGCTCAGGGGGAGGATGGACAATATAGTGCATCTTAGCATGTACTAAGGGGGAGAATATATTGGTCTGCCCTTTGCGCTTGATGTCAAAGGGGGAGAGTATCTTGGTGTTTCTTGATATATCTAAAAGGTTCTATAGGTTGAAGTGATCAACGCTAATATGGTTTCCATCAAGTCCAAAGGGGGAGATTGTTGGCTTTATGGTACATGTGTTGTCCTTGATGGCAACTCACATACAGTTCAATTCAAAAATGATAAAGTGATGCATGATGGAAACTCAATTTGTAACAATTCTATTCAGAGGTAACAAATGAATAACACAAAAGAACATGATGATGGGACAAAGGATTACAAATTAGAATCAAAGAATTGAAGAAAAAGAATGTTTTAAGTTGTATATGTTGGTTAACCTAGTCCACGTCGCATATACCCGTGGGTACAAAGAATAAAAGGAGCGTATATGTATGCACGAAGTTTCACAGATGGAAAGGTGCGTATGGGATGGAAAATTAAGATTAAAGAATACCAAGGGTCCATACCATGGTATTAGCCCACAATATTTAGTGGAATAATGGCTACTTGATCCCGTCTAAGAATACCATAAGTTCTAAGAGTTTTTTGGTCCATTGCATTGAAAAAGTCTCTAAGCATATAAGGAGGAGAAGATCAAATGGCTAAGTGTGCAAGTGAAATGGTTTTTCATGAATAATTCTGTCTGAAGTATATTTTGTGTTGTAAGGCTTATGGTTATGTTATACATCTAAAACATGTTGTTCACCCATGGATACAATTTTGAAGGAGGATCATGAGACTTGAAATGACTTATCATTGTAGGATCTGAGAATGGATAGTATAGATCCGATTGTTAATGCATGTTTTATCCTTTATATATTATGATCTGGGTATATCTGAAGTCTAGAAAAGCTGCGAAGTTATAAGTCATTATTTGCAGATCTATATGGAGGTTTCGCCTCAATAAAGGTGCATATACATGATGGTTTAGCACTTCCAAGTCACGTATGTAGAGGAAGGGATTGTTGTTTAGAAATGACTAATCCATCTAATCAATGCCTCTGTTTTACTGTTGTTTGTTAATGATGTCTTCATTAGATCTGAAGTAAAACTGATTGTATAAGGATATTGAGTTTGGTTGATTGATTGATTGAGTAAGAAGGGTGATCGTTGCTACTATTTATTTAGAACTCTGTAATATGAGAGTAGATCTTCAAAATGTCTTTGGTTAGTACAATTTTTGATTCATAAGTTTTATGATTCAGTATCTTTAGAGGTATATGCAGGTTGGGTTATAGAAAGTAGCGTATACATGCAGGTTGGCCACATTGAAGTAGCATGTACATTATGACATATGATTTTTGAGGCTACAGATTAGTTTTGGTTGTTGATGTAGTATTTTGGGTTCAGCTCTATGTTATGGTGATAGTGATCTGACTGTTTAGATTGATTGATTATGTTTTCATTTAGAGATGATTGAGTTTTAGTGAATGGTTGATGCAGTTGTATTTGATGGTTGTATTATAGTTGTGGTGATTGATTTTGAGCTTCAATGTTACTGAGGGGTGTTGGGTAGCGGAGGTCCCGTGTAAGGGTTTTGGGGCAAAAAGCCCAAGAAGTATGCAGAGCGTGAAGTATAATAGATTGAGTCAAAGGGTAGTCCACCTGAAAATAATAAAAAGTAATGTAAATAGAGTCGGCCCGCGCATAGATCATGGGCCAGGTAAGGGTATAAATAGAGCGTGACTCTATGAGGGAAAGGCAGTTCTTTTGGAGTATGAAATGTAATGGGTTCTTGAAGAAGAGAGTCTAGAAGTGTCTGTAAGTCCGAGTTGAGGGTTGGGTAGTAGGTAGAGACTCTACAATTGTGTGCATAGAGGCCTAGAAAGTCCGCAACTGTGTGCATGGTACCCTACAATAGAGTGTGCAGGGTAGATCTAGATGTATTGGTGAAGAGGAATAACAAAGATAAGTTTGTTTCTATAATTCTGTGTTATCATGTATCTATCTTTATGGTTTACTTTTCTAAGTTTGGTTAATGTGAATGTGATGAATGTATACAAATTTGGGTTCCTTTTAAATGCGTGAATCATTATGTTGATTAAATGTTTGCTTAAAGGCCTTTTTGAAAAATTATGAATCATAATCAAGTAGAATAGAGCACTAGTAAGAGAGATATAGTCATTCTGGATTGGTGCGAAGATTGAGCAATGTGGAGCTGTACACTAGTGTATGAACCCTCCAGTACACATCTAGACATCCCTAGGGTGTAGAAACCTAGTTCTAACACCCTCCCCTACTACCTCTGGTGAGACCTCAGTCCACGCTCCGCGGGCTGTTGCTAAAAGGGCCGGTAGCTGTGGGATTTGTTTGGCTAAATAACTCTTCCAAACTTGGGTTAGGCCCAAACAAGCCAATAAATGGTTCTATTGCCAGGACTGGGATAGGCCTAGGGGTGTTTAGGTGTGGAATGCGGGGACCCTATAGAGAAAGAATGTTGAAAATTGAAGAGGATCAAGGACGGTAATATATCAAGTGTAGCGATGGCGAATGCAATTCAGTTACTCGTATTTAAGTGAGATGGAGGCGAAGACCCAGAACAATTTTGGTTTGTGCTAACATCAGTATGGAATGCGTGGCAAGTTGTGGATGATAACATCAAGAAAGCCATCTTAGATAGCACAGTGCAGGACCGAGCACTAACATGGAAAATGAAGTATTCAAGCATCAACCCAACAGTAGCGATAGTGGATATCCATACTGAATTGAAAAAAGAGTTTAACGAGCCAAAGACAGAAGCGCAGTTGGTCGTAGGATTCAAAGAGATCACGATGATGCCTAGTGAGACTCCATGGGATCTAGATCGGAGGTTGAAAAGCACCATTCGCAAGGCCAACATGACCCTGATGGATGCACAACACTACACCTGCTTAGTCACATCATTAACACCATATCTAAAGTCGGCTTTGTCACAATAGAAGATCTCAACCCAAGTGGAAGCGCTGGAAGCAGCAATGTGGCTACACGAAACCTCGGTATAGGACCCAGGGTTGGGAGTTTAGCAAACCCAAGCGTAGATCCAAAATTTGTGTTTGGAGATACAAAAGTTAAAACATGACCAGACGCCGCATTCAGAAATCTGGGAGGAAGTATGGTGCATAAAGTGTAGAAGCCAGGGACATGATAAGGATCATTGTGCAGTATCAGTGAATTTTTTGGTCATAAGGGGACCGACACCATTACGAGCGGGGGCACAGTTAGGGCTGAGTGTGGTCGCCTTGCTCTGGTGTACAATCTATCGGGTAGGATGAAAGCACAACATGAATTATTGTCATCTATTACCAAAATACAACCGGACCCCCCAATAGCTCTTTGCAACTTTTGTAGATTGGTGGGTCATGAAGAAAGGGTTTGCTGTAGTTATCGAAAGTTGATGGACAAGGCACCTGCCTAGAGAATGTAGACTGAGGGGTGAGGTCAGGATCCAGCCGCAATGTTTGGGTGCGGTGGGTTCCTGGGATGGTGTTGAGGACTGGGTGGAATGGGACTAGGAAGGGGTCGCGGGTAGCTAATCTGTTACAACTATGAAGGATCAGGGCATTATGCACGAGATTGTACCAATCCGACCCAAATATCATGTTCGTATTATGAGCAATTCGATCATGAGCTACTAGATTTCCCCATGCTGATAGCATAGATTTACGAAAGGAAGGAAACGCCACCTACAACAATGCAAAACATGCAGATGATGAGATCCGAACCCCTGGACTACGAACCCATGGTCAATAGGATATTGCAACGTGGCACAACCATAAGAAAGGTCGATGGGAAGACTAATATGGAAGCTAGGGAAAGCTTCACGGAAGTCTCTACTCGAGGTAGTAGGGATCTGCCTGAGTCAATCGGGATCCCTCGATGATGACTACCTTCTTAGGGACATGCCTAAAAATCCTTCGCGACAATCAAGCAGCTAGAGGGTTATAGGAAGTGATTAATAGATGTGCAGGGTGGGGTGAACCTCACGCAGTCCAGAAAATAGGATGACACGCATCGCAGATGGGTTGGGAAATGCGGCTAATGACATAGATTGGCGACTACGAGATGGATCAGGTCATTCTGGACCTGGGTTTTGATGAAAATGTATTGCTTAAACAGACTTGGGAACGCATGGGTAAGCCTATAGTACAATGGTCTCCTATCCAATTACAGCTAACCAACCAATAGAAGATATTGCACATGGGAAGGCTGCATGGGATTACAATAGACATTGGTCGCGTAAGTACCTAGATAGATTTCGAAGTTATTGAAACCATGGATGAACATAGTCCGTATCCTATGTTGCTAGGGATAAACCGGGCCATTGATATGAATGGGGTTATTAACCTCAAATAGAGGAAGATGATATTGGAGAAAAAGTTGCTCCGGGTTGTTGTTCCACTGGATCCAACAGATAAACCATGCTACACATAACCGGCATGTAGCAAAGAGAGGGGTGATGCACTAGACAGTATCTACAAACTTGCTACAATAGAGGAGCGGAGATTCTTGCAAGGTTATGACAGTGATTCAGATGAGAAGGATGAGTGATGGCACAAGAGGGTGAATGAGGCAACGACATTGCACAATAATATGATGACAAAATCCCTGTATTGCGTTAAAGTTCAGAATCGCGAACTGCTGATGTATGACGGGCTGATAGTAGTAGAAGACTTCATGTATAAGCTCGAAATCATGATACCAGAGTACCAATGGTACGATGCACTAAAATGGGCATTGTGTGCGACACCAGTACGATGGTGGGATACCCATGTAGGGACCTTCGAAGATTGGCGAAGCTATAGGCACATGATGAAGATAACTTTGAAGCTAGATGTGAAGCCAGTAAAGCAACGACCCTATCGATTGAATCCAAAATACAAAGAAAAAGTCCATGAAGAATTGTATAGGATATTAGAAGCAGGAATTATTGAACCGGTTGAGGAGTCCGATTGGGTAAGCCCTTTGGTCATACATGAGAAGAAACATAAGAGGGAGATCCACATCTGTGTGGATTTGTCAAAGCTCAATGATGCTTGTGTTAACGATCCGTTCCCAACACCCTTTACAGATCAGGTACTAGAAAATGTGCATGGGCAGGAAACATACTCCATAGACGGGTTCTCCTGGTACAATCAGATCAAGATCGTGCCGAAGATCAGAGCAAGACAACGTTCATTACTAAATGGGGTTGCTTTTAGTATACAGTAATGCCCTTTGGACTGAAGAATGCGCCCACGATATTTTCCCGTATTATGGTGGCCACATTTAAGGAGTTTATCCACAAGTTCTTAGAAGTCTACTTGGATGACTAGATCATCTTTGGCCTGGTTAAGATGCATGTTGCAAGCTTATGATTAATGCTGGATACCTACCAGTGACACCAGATGGTGTTCAACTTAAAGAAGTGTACTTTTCTCATCCCTTTCAGGAACTTGCTGGGCCATGTGGTTTGTAAGCAAGGATTTAAGGTGGATCCGAAAAAGATTGCTTTCATATTGAATTGCAGGCGCTGCACAATGTAAAGCAGCTACACACTACGTTAGGACACATGGGCTACCATCAGAAGTTCATCAAAAGCTACGACCAGATTACGGCTCCAATGGAGCAATTGCTGAAAAAGGATGCTACTTATTGCTGGAATGAGGAATTCAACAAAAGCCTAGAGATGCTTAAGGAGAAAATGGCTTCAGCTCCTATATTGGTCTTTCTAAAATGGGACGTCGAGTTTCACGTGCATGTGGATGCGTCCTTGTTACACAGTAATTTATCACCACTTTCACTCCCAGTCTTCTCACTGTGTCACGTGTCCAAGTCAAACATGCTTATGAAAAACAAATGCTCTCCTATGTTGCCAATTGACCCACCTTTCCTAAGTTATCTGCCTCATTGCAGCTATGGCCTTTATAAACACGCTGAAAGACACTCATGAATAGTCCGTTCGTGCTGCCAGCGTAGAATTACATCTGATTCCTACGATATCCCAATTTTATGCACCAGCGCAGGGCTATGTGTTTCCTTCGGCGATGATCTGACTATCTACACTAATCACTTGCGATGTCAGCGTTGAAGCTCAGTTTTGTGCCCGCGATGATCCAAATTGGGTGAATATGTTCCAACAGTCGGCCTTCCAGATGACTCCAGACCTAGTTTTTGGCCTAGTTTATGTTGCCCTTCCCTCCCTGGTGTGGTAGTTTCGTCAATTGTACTACCTTCCTTGATGATAAGCTCTCTCTTCCACCTTTCATGGAGACTCCTTGTCCTATTTAAACTCTCACCATTGATATGCATTGCTAGTTCCTGATAGTTGGCTAGTAGAGCAGTACTCTTAGTGCTTTGTGAGTTTGTTAGATAGCTGGTGTGGGTGTGGCAAGTGTGGGATTGTTGATAGCTTGTGGAAGGTTGTGAAGTGACCTTAATCTTGTGTAAAGCTTATGAGTGAGAGAGCTCTTGTATGTTGGGAGATCCATCTCCAAAGAGTGAATGCTTGAAGAACATGCTAGCTGGACCCTTCTGAGAAGGCTTGTGACGTCAAGACTTTGGTTATAAGCTGACTCTTATTTCATTATTAATGCAATCAATGATGTTTTCCTATGTCTTGTATGAAATGTACTTGATAGCTCATGACTTCTTGACTTTGTGAGTAAATAGTTCATTCTTGTTTCCGGTTACGTGCTTTGTTGTATTTCCTTTGCTTTGTTTCAGGTTGATCACTCGTTGAGGAGAAGGAAGCGGAAGCTAGAGCAGTGCAATGGAACTCCATCGACCACCAGTTGAGGTAGGCCTCCAACTTTAACTATTTAAGGAAAACTATTGTTGATCTGTCCTTGTTTGTGACTAGACCCACTCTAGGGCTAGAGGGGTTGCCTCTGACCGTAGAGGGGACACTTTCCTGCATCACAAATTGGCGACTCCACTGGGGAGGAGTTTTGACCTTTGTTTTTCTTGTTTGCTCTTGCCTTGATTTTTTGATTTGGTCTCTTTTGAAGTTTTGGGGATTAGTTATCAGTCCCCTGAGTTTCTTGGGTTGACCTGGGAAATACCCCTATTTGATTGAAGGATTGGTTATTTTTGATTTTGGAGTTTTGGTTCGCCTGTCATTGTTTTGAACATCATCGTGGATTTAATTCTAATAGTCGCAATGTCATCGCGCTCACCCTTTTGTAATATCCTATGCATCACATAATTACGCCTCACAGTTGCGACGGTTCTGAAAATCGGACCATTGCGGGAAAGTCATGTACTTCCGCGCTGACATCACTTTGTTGCTGTAGGTAGTGATTTATCAGTGCTTGTTGCTTGTGTATTACCCGCGCTGATTGCTGTAGAATTGATTTTCTCAATTCTATCTCCTGAGTCCATCAGTCCTACTGGTCCCTTTCTTTTCTCACTTCCTTGATGATTTGTTTTTCACTGTTCATGGTCAAGGCACTCTCTTGTGAGCTTTGTTGAATGAATCTTGTTTTTTTTGCGTATGTGACCTAGATCACTATTTCAAGTTCCTGATACTTGGCTAGTTGAGTAGTATTGTTAGTGCTTTGTGAGTTTGCTAGATAGCTAGTGCGGGTGTGGCAAGTGTGGGATTGTTGATAGCTTGTGGAAGGTTGTGAAGTGACCTTAATCTTGTGTAAATATTGAGTGAGAGAGCTCTTGTATGTTGAGAGATCCATCTCCAAAGAGTGAATGCTTGAAGAACATGCTGGCTGGACCCTTCTGAGAAGGCTTTTGACATTAAGACTTTGGTTGTAAGCTGACTCTTATTTCATTATTAATGCAATCAATGATGTTTTCCTATGTCTTGTATGAAATGTACTTGATAGCTCATGACTTCTTGACTTTGTGAGTAAATAGTTCATTGTTGTTTCCTGTTATGTGCTTTGTTGTATTTACTTTTCTTTGTTGTTGAGGAGAAGGAGGCGGAAGCTAGAGTAGCACAACGAAACTCCATCGACCACCAGTTGAGGTAGGCCTCCAAATTTAATTGTTTAAGGAAAGCTATTGTTGATCTGTCCTTTTTTGTGACTAGACCCACTCTAGGGCTAGAGGGGTTGCCTTTTTCCGCAAAGGGAACACTTTCCTGCATCACAAATTGGCGACTCCGCTGGTTAAGGAACTCTCTTGTGAGCTTTGTTGAATGAATATTGGTTTCCTGCTTATGTGACCTAGATCACTATTTCAAGTTCCTTGAATCCATTGGATTGGTTGCTTGTTAGCTCAAGGTTCATTTTCGGCTTCTTGTTGGTTTGATTGAGCCTTCCCCTTAGCCTATTGGTTGATTTTTAATGTCAATTATTGAACCAATTTTTTATGTTGATTCGATTTCTTCACTACCAAGCATAGATCACAATTGTTGGGATCGATCAATTCACACTTTCTTGTTTTCTTCTTTGAATTTAAAACAAAAATAAAATCAAAAGTTTGCATTCATTTAGCATATGAAAGTGAAATTACATTTGTATTACGAATTTTCATGTTTGAAAAATTGGAAAGCGAATTTTAAATCTTTCATTAGTAGTATTGATGCATCGTGAGATTAGTGTATTGATGCATTGTGTTTCTTAGTGTTTGGACTCGCTTGTCTTGGTTTTCTTGGTTTGGGAATGATCTCTCTACCCTCCCATAGGTAGGTTTTAATTGAAGTAAAAGGATATTTCATTCATTCTAGCTGCATCCTAGGATTTGTTGAATACATATGGTAGGGCCTGGAAACTAAAACATAATTGAAGATCAACCTTAAAATGAACTAAATAAATCTAACAACACATTGGAACATAATGCTCATCATTTAGGGGTCTAGGCTAGAGACGTGCTCCGGTGTCATTAAACCTAGTCACTATTGTTTTTCACTCAAGGTTGGGTGATTCCTCCTTCTGTGACACAATAGTGGTCTAGTACAAAATTGTGCTCCCATGTACTATCAGGTATATATTGGGAGACCCCACTAGGTTATCATCCTTTATCCATAGGAATCCATGTCTACCGCCTTACAAACCATAACACACCGAACACAGCATTCGGGAAGATTGACTGCCGTACAGAAATCCTTGGTTTTCATATGACTGCCAAGGTGTATATGCAGTTTTATGGATTGTTTGGTTAACCTTTTGTCTAGTTTCTCGAGAGTAGTCACTTTTGTTCCTTTTCGAACTCCTTAAAAGAAAAGGTCCATCTGAGCACTTGTCCTTTCAGGCTCATTAAACCTCGAAAGAGATAAAGTCACCTTTTTGTCCTTTTCTCGACTCTTGAAACATGAAAAGGTCAAATTTTGTTCTTGTGTCATAAAATTTACTGCCCACGAAATATTCCTGGTAAAAGTTCAAGTTCTTGGTTGTGATAAGAGTGTTTTTTAGGCTCGTTCTCGATGGAAACATTACCTAAGTCTACTGGCCATGGTTTCCCCTAGATGGAAATCCTGGTCCATTTCCTCCATTCAGAAATGCCGGTGCTCCGTATATGACAACATTTTCTTTGCCTTGGTTAACCATCGGTTTGCCCGTATGGTTGTTTTCAACATCGGTGGTCCCGAGCGTCATGACTCCTGTTCCACCGTCTACTTCGTCCGAACCATGGCACGATGATTCCAAGGCTGACCCTATGCCTTCTTCCCCTGTTTCTTCCTCCTCCTCTCCTCCTTCGCCTGGTGAAATTTTGACATCTAGTAACCAGGAGACTAAGAAGAAGAAGAAGACGAAGATGAAGAAGAAGAAGAAATCTGATAAACATGAGGCCACCTCTGCAGCTACTGCTCCAAGTACATCTCAGGTCAGAACACCTTCTACTCCTCTGTGGAAGGTTAAGTTTCCTTGTAAATTGTGCAAGGGTGACCATCTTCTTCGTGATTGTCCTGGCATTCCTAGGATCTTAGAAGTATGGTCTCGCAATCTGGCTCGTCACTAATCATCCTCTGAAGCTCATGGTGATGCTACCCTATTAACTGGCAATGGTAAGAAGAAAGGGAAGTTTTAATTCCCTGTAGACTATGTGAAGGAAACCATCCCTGTTATAAAACCAGCTCAAGAAAAGATAGAAAAGATAGATCAACGCCTTAGAATTCAGCCTCTTCGAGGGGGCAACCTCCTTTAAATTACGTAAATGAACAATTCTTGGATGATACAAATGACAAAACCTCCTTTCTATATATAAGAGTCTAAGGAGTCACAATATAACCCAGCCGACCTAATAATAATAATATAATGCCACAAAAATAACAATAGAGGGATTCTATGGGGCACAATAATAACAATATGGGTGCAATAGGGGCACAACAATATTAATAAGGGGTACAACTACAATAGTAATGGGGTAATCACTAGTATTATAAACCCAACATCTAACTTCATCATCAAAGTTTACCCCTACAGAACTGAACTGACTTGTAACAATATTAAAATCATTTAAATGGTTTGCAACAGATCCACCTTCCGACATCTTCATATTAAATAATCGTTTCATAAGAAATACCTTGTTTGAGGTCGAGGGTTTCTCATATAGTTTCGCTAACGCCTTATCAAACCCTCTGTCATTGTTTCCTTCGAAATGTTTAAGGCAACCGATACTACGAGGTACAACCGTACCGTTCTGAGTGCCTTTCTATTGAGAAGGTTCCATTCTTCATCTATCATACCCATCGGCATCTTTGTTTTTCCACCCAATGGTAGGTACAGATCTTTCTGATATAGATAATCTTCCATCTACATCTTCCACAACGAGAAGTTTTGGCCATTAAATTTCTCGACCCTAAACTTACCATATTCTGTCATTACTCCCACTCGAATGAGGAACCCTTCTTTCCTGCGCATTTATTAGCCAAATAGACCTTCGGCTCTGATACCAGTTGTTAGAAAATTATATATTACGGAGCAATGGAACACATAAAATATTGCAGAAATATAAACACAGAAAACGCACAAAACAAGAGAGACACAGATATACGTGGTTCACCCAGTTTGGGCTACGTCCACCTCGAACAGCAAGTCCTTCCTTTCTATTATCCAGCAAAATGAAGAGACACAACCTACAGCAAAGCCGCTGTAATATCCTCTGTTTTCTCTCACAGTCTCACCTCTCTGTTTCCCGCTCACACAGAATGCACCTCTCTGTCGTCGACTCAAAAATACAATGCCCTCATACAAAGAGAGGGGTTGCCCTCTAGGGCAAAAAAACCCTAAACTAAACATAAGTTCTACCGTCAGATCATCCGCCTAATGAACGGCCCAGATTGACTAGAAATTACTATACTTTTACAAGGCAATTTTACAGCTGTTTTTAACTTTGGGGGCGCTGCCCCCGAAACCCCCCGCCAGGGGGGGGTCTGTTTCTCGCTCACACAGAATAAACATGTATCTCACAGCCTCAAATACAATACCCTCATACAAAGAGAGGGGTTGCCTTCTAGGGCAAAAAACCCTAAACTAAACATAAGTTCTACCGTCAGATCATTCGCCTAATGAACAGCCCGGATTGACTAGAAATTACTATATTTTTACAAGGCAATTATACAGTTGTTTTTTAGCTTCGGGGGTAGTGCCCCCGAAACCCCCCGCCAGGGGAGGGCTCCCAAAGGTCGCAGCCGCCCCCCCCTGGACCCCCCCTGCAGTGAATATTTTACCGGCGGCATTTCCACCCCCATTTTGAACTGGGGTCCAATGTGGCGGTACTTTTGAATATAGAAGATAATCAGGCTCCACACCCAACAACTCCTTAACACATAACCAGACTTGGGACTTAGTCAGGTTTCCTGCAGGTAAAATAGCATTGCAGAATAAATGGGTTTACAAGTTGAAGGAAGAAGATGGAGGTAGAAAAAGGTATAAAGCTATACTTGTGGTGAAAGGGTTTGCACAGAAAAAGGGTATAGACTTTGATGAGATATTTTCTCTAGTTGTGAAAATGACTTCAATCAGAACTATTCTAACTCTAGTAGTAGCTGAAGATTTGCATCTTGAGCAGTCAGATGTAAAGACAACCTTTCTCCATGGGGATTTGGAGGAAGAGATATATATGCAGCAGCCACAAGGATATGAGGTAAAAGGGAAGGAGAAACTAGTGTGCAGGTTGAAGAAGAGCTTGTATGGCTTAAAACAGGCTCCAAGGTAGTGGTATCTAAAATTTGACAGGCTTACCTGAACAAGGTTATACTAGATGTCACTCTAATCATTGTGTTTATCTCGAAAGGCAAAATGATGGCAGTTATATTATATTGTTATTGTATGTAGATGACATGCTTGTTGTAGGTTCTAACACGCAGGAAATAAATGTGCTCAAAAGGAAATTGGCAAACTCATTTGAAATGAAGGATTTGGGTGCTGCAAAAAAAATCCTTGGTATGAGAATAACTAGAGATAGGAAGAATCGCAAATTAACATTGTCTCAAAGTGAGTACATAGAAAATGTGTTGAAAGGGTTTAATATGTGGAATGCAAAAACAGTCAGTATACCTTTATCTAGCCATTTGAAATTTCATAAGGAGGCGTGTCCCAACACTCAGGAAGAAAAGGCTCATATGTCTAAAGTTCCATATGCATCAATAGTTGGAAGTTTAATGTATGCAATGTTCTGCATAAGGCCTGATATTACACATGCAGTGGGAGTTTTAACCAGGTACATGAACAATCTAGGAATCTTGCCCCATCAAAACTTTGCTCTGGAGCCTTTTGCATGCAAGCTAGGAATGACCAACTATTGTCCTAGGGTTCAATTAACCATTGGGGTTAGCTAGGAAAACTCTTCCTTTACTTTGTTGGCACCATTTGGCCCCTACAAAGGTGAATGGTCGATCGGACCAATCACCTAACTTAAGCAGTCGAAGGCAACAAAACTACGGGGTTAAATTTATGTTGGTCGCTTTTCACTTGCGTACAAAAGGTTTGCATGCCCCAAGGTATAGCGAAGTAGAGTTTCCAGGCTACCATATAGAAGTTCTTGCATCCACAAGATAGTTCCATCCATGCAGCAGACATAAACACTTCCTTGGCTTAGTCCATTCGACGAAGGTGATTTTAGCTCCAATCACCTAACCTTGATGAGGGAATCTTATCCCGGTCTAATCCCATTTTCCTAAATGGATGGGTGTGTCAGACTAGTCATATATCCTTTGCGGAAACCTACCCTATACCCAACGTTTTTCTGCCAAAGTAGACCAGGGTGTGTCCCCCCTGGGTTTTAGTCATAATCACAGAATCACCCGCGTTCATCAAGTGGTTGGACTGGAGATTGATGAGACATTCCTTATGCAAAAAGACCAGTTAGGGATGGCACTTAACTATTAGCTATGTGTGACTTGGGGAATGAAAGCTGGTCTACGAGCTAGACCATTCTGCCTTCATGTCGAAAACACATTACTCGAAAGAGTGAGGAAACAATAGCTCCCATGCTATAAATGTAGTAACGCCCAAGGAGTAGATTGTAATCTAAAGGTCCTTGGAGTATCATTATGTTCAAATAAATGGTTTACCTTCTCAAATTTATAGGCAAATTTAGAAGGATCCCTAACGGTCGACTGGTTCCTTTGTCGAAGCTTGTCAGATTTCCCATCTCAGGCCGAAGCGATGGTGAACCAAGCGATTTCTAAGAAGTTGAGGAAAGGATACTCACAGAAGCCCCTTCATCTATGATAGTACTGACCATGACCATTCTGTAAGCTTGTACTATGATTCAGAATGGTACATTAGATGATAGACGGGGTCTGCCTAGTAGATTCCAATCGAAGGAAACGACTAGGTTGCTTGGAGGTGGGACATAATAAACGACCGGATACATCTCTGATGAACTTCCTTCCTATGGTAAATGAATGGGTAGATTGCCCCCATGTTCAACGGAGTCTATGTTTACAAAGAGAATTTGAACAGTGTCATTCTCATTCTCTTTGGTGACTGTATCATCTGAAGGTAGACCTTCTGAAGACAAGACTGGGTTGACTACTATCTCGAGCTATTGACTTTGGTCTAGTGTGGACTCACAGGGTTTATCTTCAATGATATATGCTTCGACTAACCAAAAAGGTGTGCCAGTCAGATTTTCAACCAGCAATGGAATTGGTAAGACTTTCTTGTATCCAGGAGGAAGCCGTAGTGATGAAGCAGGATGGATATCCAAGACTCTTTTAGCTTCATCTAGGAAGGGACAATGGTGGATGGCATGATCACCTTCACACAGTCTACAAGGAATTTTAGATCTTCCTTTTTGTCCAATGACTTCATTTTCACTAGTTGATGATGTACTTTCAACATGATCACCAGAGGTTGACGACATTAGATTTTGCAAGTGGGGAGACTAGTCCCTTAAGATCTGTGGGATGCAAGGAGAATCTCGATGTTAGTGGTCTCCTTTGCAAATGACACATGGAGATTTAGGTTTGGATAGTGCAGTGTGTGTATTTTCGCTAGACAATGCGTGGTTTCCCCTTTTTGCTGTTGGCTCCCTCTTCTTCTTGTCCTTCTCTTTCTTCTTCTTCTCAGTTACTTGGTTTTTAGTTTTACTAGCTTCACCAAGTGAAGAGGAAGAAGGAGAGGGAGAAACAAACGAGGTAGAAGGTTGCGGGGTAACTCTAGTATCATCTAGTTACTGATTTTATTGCTTAGGAATCACGGGGCTTTGAACGACAAAACTCGAGAAGAGCCAGACTGGCAGGCCAATTGTCAGTCCAGGAAGGGACAATGTGACCATATGAGGTGCACCAACATCTCCCCAAGAGGAGAAAGGACTAGGATTTCCCCCAATGGGAAATGCTTGGTTGGTGGACTCCATTTTCTCAACCTAAGATCAACGAGGGAACAGTGACGTTATTCTGATTAAAATAAATTTTATGATGCTTTGACACAACTTGTTTTTTCAATTTTAAAGAGTCGAGAAAAAGCTAAAGATGACTCTAGTCACCTTCGATTTTTAATGAGCCTGAAGTAAGAAGTGCTCAGATGGACCTTTTCTATTAAGGAATCTGAAAAGGAATGAAAGTGACTACTCTAGGAATCTAGATAGAGGGATTACCAAACCAATCGCAAAACTGCATAATCCTTTTTACGGTATGGTAGTCAATCTTCCCAAATGTTGTGTTCAGTGTATTGCGATTGATAGGGCAGCAGACATGGCTTCCTAAATATAAAAGATATAGCCTATTTTGGTCTCCCAATATATACTCAATAGTATGTGGGAGCACAAGTCCGTACTGGCACTTATCATCTCAAAGAGGAGGAATCACCCAACCTACGATGAAAGCGATAGTTAGCAGGTTTTGACGATGCCAGAATATGTCTCTAGCCTAGACTTCTAAATGTTGTGCGTTAGGTTCCAAAGCGTTTTTATGTTCATTGAATTTATTTTACAGTTGATCTTTCTTAAGAAATTTTCCTTTAAGGTTCACCACATGATGTAGATATACAATTCCTAAATATGCAATCTAAGATGATAAACAGTCATTTACTCTTCCTTTTGCAATGAAAATCCTAACTACTAAGGAAAGAGAAGCAAAATTCTTTCAACATCGAACAGAGAGTACACACTAGATGCACTGTCCTAAATAAAAAATCAACAAGCAGTCTAAATGCAAATGCACATGCATGTATTTTTTTTGCCACTTTCTTAATGTGTGAATGGCAAGAAGAATGCTAAGTACAAATCTAAACTATCTTTTCTCTCAAAGTGATAGTACTAACCGTTTTCTCTTCAAAAGACGAAAGGAAGATGAAGACGACACTTTGCGACTTCAAATTCAAAAACAAAAGGAAGACTAAGATGATACTTTGAGATTTTGAATTCGAAAAATGAAAGGAAGACTACTTTGTGATTTCGAACTCAAAAAATGAAAGGAAGGCTAAGACGACACTTTCAACTTCAATTTGAAAACTTCTTTCGACACTTTCAAATACTATTAATTCAGATAAAATACAGGAGTAACAGTGTAATCGACCATCAAAAGAGTAGAATTCTTTTCTTTGACTGAAAATGACACTTGCAACACTTCCAAATCAAAAGACGACAATTCGATTAAGCTACTTTTTTGTAAAGGAGAAATGCAAATGATGAAAATACATAAAAACATTTACAATTCTTTGCACAATGGAGGATAAATAATGCAAAGGAAGGGAGTTTCAACAATGGTATACTGATCACAAATAGCAAAACTCCTTAATAAAGCTAAAGAGAGTGAAGAAAAACGAAAATATTGAGGCAGAAACAGTGTTATCTGATCATCGCACCTGTAACACAGGGAAACAGGATGCATCTCACCTACTACACACCGGAGGTGCAATGCATCCAGACTATCAAAAGGAGACAGTGCGATGGTCTAGGGACGAGACTTTAACTTGGTGTTTGGTCATAGTTTGCAGCTTAGTTCAGGGATTTAAGCTGAGCTAATGATAGTCAGTGAATATAAAGTGTATGGGCTGATCTAATGAGGTTACTTGAGCCACCACCAGGGAAATTAGGATGTTTGCAAGTCAGATATTTAATTCATAAACTAACTTGGAGATTGACTAAAGCAGCATAAAATTCAGGCTCCATTTGTAGTTTATAAAGTAAATAAACTAGAAACAAGAAAACAAGCTATTTGCTCCCCAGTGGAGTTGCCATTTTGTTATCGGGAAAACCAGTGTCCATGCAGAGCTTCTAGTCCCACTAAGATGGGTAGCTATCTTAGAAACAAACAAACTAAAGTTACTTGCATTTTCCTTTATGAGAAGTAGATGAAAGAGAAGCAGAGAGTACCAACCTCAGTCTTTCACTTGGCTCCTTTCCTGTTTCCTCTCCCCTCTGACAGATCTTTGCTGCTCCTTCCTTGCTTATCCCACTTCAAAGAATACCTGTTGAGTCAAAGCAGAGTAGAATCATCAAATCACAGTGACCTATAATCATAAACAATAGAGGACCAGATATATATTGACCACACAAATGCATATATCAACTCAGACATACAAGAATGTGGAGGAAAACTCAAATAGCTTTATTGATAGAAAGAGTAGAAGAGAGGATTACAACCCATTGATATAACCCAGCATCAGCCTCCCAGCATGAAATCCCTTCTTCACCTCATGAAAAGCTTAGATCACCCAACACTATGATGTTCACAAAGAAACCAACAACACTTCTTTACAAGATGCAAAATTCCAGCCTCTAGATCTCTAGGATGAGGGATCCATATATAGATGTTTGCAGGTGGGTGAGTCATCTTCTAGGTTTTTGATTAGTGTCATTTCTTTGATAGTCCTCAATTCCACTTGGATATTTCATGATCTCTTACTCATCCCTGGGTGAATTTAGAGAGGCAAGTGTCACAGAAGAAGTTTCTAGAAGATTCCATGATCATCCACCTTGGAAACTGTCTCTGCCATTTGTCTACTCTCACCCATCACACCCCGTAGAAGCGTTTTTCAGTATGCATCACAACCCCCATGTGGATTAGGTGAGATGCATTGCACTTTGACCATGGAGCAGGTGAGATGGTCTAGTTTTGACCAGTTATGAGCAGTTTTTCATGGAGAACTTCTGGGAGATGATGTAATCAGCTGACCTTGTTCCTTTAGGGTATGAAACAACACTTTTAGGGAATTAGAAGCCCTTGATTTATGGACATATAAGATTGGGGTTGCAATTCCAAAATATGTCTATAACAGTTGCCCCCTAAAGCATGAGGTCATAAATCATTTGATGTCGGGTGAAATGCTTTATCATGAGGATCCAAGGTTTTTCGAACTAGAAGGTGACCTATAATAAGATATAATACAATACATTATCTTCATAATATTTTCATGATCTAACTGATGTGGGAATTCCCATGCTTAGTTTTATAGATTCATTTTCATGTACATTGAACAAACAACCTTCTGTATGGCAGACTGATGATTTTGGTAGAGTCATCATCCTTTGGCTTGGATGATTATCTGTGCAGTTATGATGTACATTTGATGTCTTTATTTTCTTGAATATATCGCAGCCCGGATGGATGAAACTAGATCCGAGGTCTTCAAAACTTATTCAATATTCACCCGAAGTACAAGTCGATCCATGTGAAAAGATGTTTTGGAGTCGAACATGGAAAGACATCGACTGATTAGCAGCCAATGATGTAAGTTGTTAAGAGGCGTGAGAGGAATCACCGATAATGATAATGATCCTCAAGGTACTGCAGTACAATTCTTATGGTCTGAATACATGAGTCAATGTCAAACACCATGAAAATTCGTTCGGTCAAAGGCCATTAATGTAAACCTGTCACTGGAAGTGAGAAACTTGCCATTGAGGCATGCAAGCTTCAAAGTACTGAAAGGGTTGTTCCTAGGTCAAATTCTTGGATAATGAGCTGATGTCGAAAAGAAGTGACTCATTGCAGGAGGGCCTTAATGAATCCCACATCTATGACATGGAATGAAGCAAATGATTTTGTCGAGATGAAAACGATCTGATGAGACAAGGTTCAAGGTGGCGGTCATGAAAGAATGAAGCGTGAAGGTATTGCAGTGAATGAGATAGAAGCTGGGTTGGTGAATTCTATGAGTGACTTCTCTTGAACATATCGGTGACACTGAAATGGATTGGTAGCTTTAACCCCAAAAATGGATGGTACAGTGGACCAATGGTGATATGTCTGATGAACAGAATAACCCAACTCGAATCAATCATGGTGACGGAGTGAAAGTGTCATGTTCAAGAGCGACCTGTTACCAATAAAGTTTCTTCAATTTTTCTTTCGAATTTTTGCCCAGACATTGCTGACCAGTACCTCTTTATTTTTGTCAATCTTGAGGAGGATAACATGTTCTTGTTCTATAATTTTCCCTTCGGGCAAACCTGTCGCTATGTTCTAACGAGCCTAGTGACAGTGAAACTCGCTCTTGTCTGCATGGACAAGTTCTTCACTATTTTTTTAACGAGTTTAATGACAAAGATAACTCAGTCCTTTTTAATTTTAGAGAGTCTGAAAAGAGACAGAAAGGAAACTCCAGTAATCCTTTATCACCATATAATCTCTTAAGTCCGAAAAAAGTATAAAATAATATAAAAGGGATGGATTTTCGATAGTTTTAACAAGCCGAACAAGACAATTGCTCGATCTTTTTGTGTAATGATCCCTCAGGTCCAAAAATATTAAAATCTAGAGGAGCAATAACACTTCCAATCACTTTAATGAGCTGGAGAGACCAATTTCTCCGCAATATTTTCATATTTTACGAGTCAGATGAAAAGAGCTTAAAGGAGACTCGACTTTTGAGGAACGAGTGATATTTTCGGGTAATAGCTGGTTCCAGGTAAGGTTTGGAACTTTCCAATCATGAGAGTGTAAAGAATATGGCTAATAGAATCACTCATCATGGTTGTTCCTCAAAACGGGTAAACAATCAAATGGAGGCATATGATCGGCTAAAATAGAGTGGAGGTGATGGTAAGAACACGACCAAGGCTCAAAAGCTAATGATAATGCGATCACAATGGTTATTTACTAAAGGTGGGTTCATTTTTTAATGAGCTTAAACTCTAGTGGAACATATGCTCATTGCTAGGTTTATTTTTTAACGAGCTTAAACTTCACGTAAAACTACTCATGCCAGTCGTATAATAAGGATGTCTCATCGATAGGTCCATTTTTTCGGGAGCTTGCCCCATTCGAAACTTTGCTCTAGAGCCTTTTGCATGCAAGATAGGAATGACCAACTATTTTCCTAGGGGTCAATTAACTACTGGGGTTAGGTAGGAAAATGCTTCCTTTACTTTGTCGGTTCCATTTGGCCCCTGCAAAGGTGAATGGTCAATTAGACCATTCACCTAACTTAAGCAGTCAAAGTCAGCAAAACTACAGGGTTAGAGTTATGTTGGTCACTTTTCACTTGCATACAAAATGTTTGCATGCCCCCATGTATAGCGAAGTAGAGTTTCCAGGCTACCATATAGAGGTTCTTGCATCCACAAGATGGTTCCACCCGTACAACAGACAAAAACACTTCCTCTGCTTAGTCCATTGGACAAAGGTGGTTCTAGCTCCAATCACCTAACCTTGACGAGGGAATCTTATTCTGGTCTAATCCCATTTTCCTAAACGGATGGGTGTGTCATACTAGTCATATATCCTTTGCGGAAACCTACCCTATACCCAAAGTTTTTATGCTGAAGCAAACTAGGGTGCGTGCCCCTTGGGTTTCAGTCACAATCACCGAATCACTCGCATTCATCAAGTGGTTGGACCAGAGATTGATGAGACATTCCTTGCGTAAAAAGACCAGTTAAGGATGGAACTTGACTATTAGCTATGTGTGACCCGAGGAATGAAAGCTAGTCTACGAGCTAGATCATTATGCCTTCATGTCGAAAACACATTACTCAAAAGAGTGAGGAAACAATAGCTCCCATGCTGTAAATGTAGTCACACCGAAGGAGTATATTGTAACCTAAAAGGTCCTTGGACTACCATTACGTTCAGATAAACGGTTTTCCTTCTCAAAGTTATTGGTAAATTTGGAAGGATCCCTAATGGTTGACTAGTTCCTTTGTCGAAGCCTATCAGATTTCACATCTCAGGCAGAAGTGATGGTGAACCAAGCACTTTCCAAGCAGTTGAGGAAAGGATACTCACAGAAGCACCTTCATCTATGATAGTATCGACCATGACCATTCTGTAAGCTTGTATTATGATTCGGAAAGGTACATTAGATGGTAGACGAGGTTTGCCTAGTAGATTCCAATCAACGGAAACAACTAGGTTGCTTGGCGATGGGACCGAATAAATAGTTGGATACATCTCTGATGAACTTCCTTCCTATGGTAAAGGAACAAGTAGATTGCCCCCATGTTCATCAGAGTCTATGTTTACGAAGAGAATTTGAATGGTGTCATTCTCATTCTCTTTGGTGACTCTATCATCTAAAGGTAGACCTTCTGAAGACAAGACTGGGTCGACTGCCATCTCGACCTATTGACTTTGCTCCGGTGTGGAGTCAGAGGGTTTATCTTCAATGATAGATTCTTCGACCGGCCACAAAGGTGTGTCAGTCAGATTTTCAACTAGCGATGGACTTGTCAAGAGTTTCTTGTATCTAGGAGGAAGCCGTAGCGATGAAGCAGTATGATTATCCAAGACTCTTTTAGCTTCATCTAGGAAAAGACAACGGTGGATGGCATAATTGCCTTCACACAGTCTACAAGGAATTTTAGATCTTCCTTTTTGTCCAGTGACTTCGTTTTCACTAGTTGACAATGTACTTTCAACATGATCGTCAGAGGTTGACGACACCAGATTGTGCAAGAAGGGAGACAAGTCCCTTAAGATCCGTGGGATGCAAGGACAATCTCGTTGATAGTGGTCTCCTTTGTAAATGACACATGGAGATTTAGGTTTGGACGGTGCAGTGTGTGGAATTTTGCTAAATGATGCATGGTTGCCCCTTTTTGCCATTGGCTCCTCCTTCTTCTTCTCCTTCCCTTTCTTCTTCTTCTCAGTTACTTGGTTTTTAGTTTTACTAGCTTCACCAAGTGAAGATGAAGAAGGAAAGGGAGAAAAAAATTAAGTAGAATGTTGGGGGGTAACTCTAGTATCATCTAGTTACTAATTTAATTGCTCAAGAATCATGGTGCTTTGAACAACAGAAGTCGAGAAGAGCCAGACTGGCAGGCCAATTGTCAGTCCTGGAAGGGACAATGTGGCCATATGAGGTGCACCAACATCACCCCAAGAGGAGAAAGGACTAGGATTTCCCCCAAGGGGAAATCCTTGGATGGTGGATTCCATTTTCTCAACCTAAGATCAATGGGGGAACAATGCCGTTATTCTGATTAAAATAAATTTTCTGACACTTTGCACAACTTGAATTTTCAATTTTAAAGAGTAAAAAAAAAGCTAAAGATGACTCTAGTCACCTTCAATTTTTAATGAGCCTGAAGTGGCAAGTGCTCAGATGGACCTTTTTTGTTAAGGAGTCTGAAAAGGAATGAAAGTGACTACTCTAGAAATGTAGTCAGAGGGAATACCAAACCAATCACAAAAATGCAGAATACTTTTTACCGTATGGCAGTCGATCCTCCCGAATGTTGTGTTCAGTGCATTGTGATTGATAAGGCGGCAGACACGACTTCCTAATGATAAAGGATATAGCCTATTGTGGTCTCCCAATATATACTCGACGGTACGTGGGAGCACAAGTTCATACTGGCACTTGTCATCTCAAAGAGGAGCAATCACCCAACCTACGATGAAAGCAATAGTTACCAGGTTTCACGATGCCAGAATACATCTCTAGCCTAGACTTCTAAATGTTGTGCATTAGGTTCCAAAGCATTTTTATGTTCATTGAATTTATTTTATAGTTGATCTTTGTTAAGAAGTTTTCCTTTAAGGTTCACCGCGTGATGTAGATATGAAATTCCTAAATATGCAATCTAAGATGATAAACAGTCGTTTACTCTTCTTTTTGCAATGAAAATCCTAGCTACTAAGGAAAGAGAAGCAAAATTCTTTCAAAATAGAGCAAAGAGCACACACTAGATGCACTATCCTAAATCAAAAATCAACAAGCAGTCTAAATGCAAATGCACATGCATGTATTTGTTTTTTCACTTTCTTAATGTGTGAATGGAAAGAAGAATGCTAAGTACAAATCTAAACTATCTTTTCTCTCAAAGCGATAGTACTAATAGTTTTTTCTTCAAAAGACAAAAGGAAGACGAAGATGACACTTTGCGATTTCAAATTCAAAAAACAAATGGAAGACTAAGATGATACTTTGCAATTTCGAATTCAAAAAAGGAAAGCAAGACTATTTTGCAATTTCGAACTCAAAAAACGAAAGGAAGGCTAAGACGACACTTTGCGATTTTGAATTCAAAAAACGAAAGGAAGGCTAAGACGACACATTCAACGTCAACTTGAAAACTTCTTTCAACACTTTGAAATACTATTAATTCAAATCAAATACAAGAGTAACAGTGTAATTGACCATCAAAATAGTAGAATTCTTTTCTTTAACTGAAAATGACACTTGCGACACTTCCAAATCAAAAGACGACTATTTGATTAAGATACTTTTTTGTAAAGGAGAACTGCAAATGACGAGAAATACATAAAAACATTTACAATTCTTTGCATAATGGAGGCTGAATAATGCAAAGGAAGGGAGTTTCAATAGTGGTATACTGATCACAGACAACAAAGCTCCTGAATAAAGTTGAAGAGAGTGAAGAAAAACTAAAATCTGGAGGCAGAAACAGTCTTATCTGATCATCGCACCTGTAACATAGGGAAACAGGGATGCATCTCACCTACTGCACACGTGAGGTGCGATCCATCCAGACTTTCAAAAGGAGACAGTGTGATGGTCTAGGGATGAGACTTTAACTTGGTTTATGGTCACAATTTTCAGCTTAGTTCATAAAAATAAGTTGAGCTAATGATAGTCAGTAAATACGATGTTTAGGGGCCGATCTAGTGAGGTTACTTGAGCCACCACTAGCACAATTAGGATGTTTGCAAGTCAGATATTTAATTCATAAACTAACCCAAAGATTGACTGAAGCAGTGTTTATCTACTTTTCAGTTGCATAGCAAAAGCAGTTCGAAGGCTAGGTTGCATAACTTCAGGCTCCATCTGTAGTTTATAAAGTAAACAAACTAGAAACAAGCAAACAAGCTATTCACTCCCCAATGGAGTTGCCATTTTGTTATCGGGAAAACTTGTGTTCATGTAGAGCTTCTAGTCTCACTAAGATGGGTAGCTATCTTAGAAACAAACAAATTAAAGTTACTTGTGTTTTCCTTTATGATAAGTAGATGAGAGAGAACTAGAGAGTACCAACCTCAGTCTTTCGCTTGGATCCTTGCTTGTTTCCTCTCCCCTCTAACAGATCTTTGCCGCTCCTTTCTTGCTTATCTCACTTCAAAGAACACCTATAGAGTCAAAGCAACATAGCACCATCAAAGCATAGAGACCTACAATCATAAACAATATACAAGCAGATATATATTGACCACACAAATGCATATATCAACTCAGACATACAAGAATGTGGAGGAAAACTCAAATAGCTTTATTAATAGAAAGAGTAGAAGAGAGGATTACAACCCATTGATTTGACCTAGTGTCATCCTCCTAGCATGAAAGCCCTTATTCACCTCATGAAAAGCTTAGATCACCCAACACTATCATGTTCCACAAAGAAACCAACAACACTTCTTTACAAGATGCAGAATTCCAGCCTCTGGATCTCTAAGATGAGGAATGCATATATAGATGTTTGCGGGTGGGTGAGTTAGCTTCTAGATTTCTGATTAGTGTCATTTCTCTGATAGTTCTCAATTCCACTTGGAGATTTCATGATCTCTTACTCATCCTAGGTGAATCCAAAGAGGCAAGTGTCATAGGAGAAGTTTCTGGAATATTCCATGATCATCCACCTTGCAAACTATCTCTACCATTTGTCTACTCTCACCTATTTCACCCCATAGAAGGGCTTTTCGGTATGCATCGCACCCCCCGTGTGAATTAGGTGAGATGCATCGCAATTTGACCATGGAGCAGGTGAGATGGTCCAATTTTGACCAGTTTTGAGCAGTTTTTCATGGAGAACTTCTGGGAGATGATGTAATCAGCTGACCTTATTCCTTTAAGGTATGAAGCAACACTTTTAGGGACTTAGAAGCCATTGGTTTATGGACATATAATATTGGGGTTGTAGTGCCCAAATATGTCCATAACAACGCCCTCAAAGCTAAAAATAAATGTAAAATTGCCTTGTAAAAGTCTAGTAATTTCTAGTCAATCTGGGTCGTTCATTAGGTGGATGATCTGATGGTAGAAGTTATGTCTAATTTAGGGTTTTTTGCCCTAGAAGGCAACCCCTCACTATATATGAGGGAATTGTATTGCATCTATGTAGATCTGTATTCTAAGTGAGGAAGAGAGAGGAGATTGAGAATGAAGAGGGTGTTACAACGGATCTATTGTAGGTTGTATCTCTTCAATTTGTTTTTTTTTTTTTTTTGTAAATTTGTCTACTTCTATTATTATACAAAATGATTACAACGAGGCCGGCCTCAAAAATATCTCCATACTGACTATGGATTTAGCAGTGCTTTTACATTGGAGGGAGAAACTTCCCTTTGAATCTGACTTGACCAACAAATAACCGACAGACTATTGATAACTGACCGACAGACTATTGGTAGCTGACTAATCCCGTCTGTACCAAAAACTACGCAGAAAGTAATACAAACAGAGGTAGAACAGCAAGCATGGTCAGAATTGGAAATATACTTTAACCTGAACATAGCTAAGCCATACCATAACCTTATCAAAAACCTCCAAGAAAAGAAGGCAAAGACCTGAATCCAGCGAGCATACATCGGTGAGAAATGGAGGCGACCGCCTGTTACCTTGGCTGGACCAAAAAGACGCGAAGGCGAGCTCATACGTCCATAGAGGTAGAAGGTTGCTCCTCGCTGATCCTGCATCCATACTGGTCTGAAGCGCTAGAGTCTAAATGTGGAACAACATCTTTAACTGGCTCACTTGGACCGGAAACCGCACTAGAGGTCTCTACAGGCTGAATTCCTTGACAATGAACAGGAGATAGTTGCCTAAGCTCCGAAGAGGCTCCGAGTGGAGCTCAATTGTCACACTTTTCAATCTTGATGGACACAATATAGGTGGAATTGTCCAGGGAATAGGGGATGCGAAAGCAGGTTGAGTGATGAGTGTTGTGCGCACAGGCCGCTGCATGAGCCCTCCCTCTGCCTCTTCCCCTACCTCTCCTTGTAACGTGGGATTCAATTTCTTCGGAGGAGGAGTTCGTGGTATTGGAGGAGTGCTGTTGGACAACCCTCCCTTTGGAACCACCCCGAGACCCTCCCCTTCTGCTAATGAGATGGATCCGTTCACGCGGCATTCTGAAATCCCAGGTGAGGTGACGTTGGAGCAAGGAAAGCACTGAGAGTAGAGTCTCAATGAGCAAAAAGGGCGCAGAGGGCCGAGGCACAGTGAGCGGAGGCACACTGAGCCAAGAAGGGACAACGAACAGAGGCACAGTGAGTAAAGGCACTGAGAGCCATAAAGGAGAGGCTATAGAAGCACAGAGGGGCATACTGAGTGAGGGCACAAAGAGCCAACAAGGGATGTCAATAAAAGCACTGAGGGGCATGGAGATGAAACTCAAGTAGTGACCACGACAAAAGGGAGTGCCAAAGCTGGGAAACCTGTGACAGAGGACATGACTCCCAGAGGCAGAGACCGAGACCTTCTGTGCTGAGGGCCGAGGCCGAGTCCCCTGAGACCACTGCCGAGTCCTGTGAACAAGCAGCGACCAAGAAAATCAATGCAGCCGAAGTCGAGACTTCAAATGAGACAGAGACAGTGGAGGCTGGCTCTTATAATGGCACATCGTTGCGCCCAAAGCAATAACCAGAACACAGCAGAAGGTCTGCAACCAAATCGCCAGAGAAACGAGTCGCGGGAGCTCCATTATGCTGCATATGGCGAACTGTAACAAATATTTAATAGCTGCATTCAATATAAACATATGGGGATGGCATGCCCGCCGATTAACCTTACAAGTGGCGAGTCTGAGCTACCACTTTCCCAGTGGGAATGCCGCCATTGTACCGTTCACCTTATTTATCACCTGCAGCCGGTGACTGGTAATCCTGAAGCACCAGAGAATTGCATTCCTGTTGGAGTTGTGCATCCAGTGAGTCATTGAGAGTGCCTGAGAAAGGAGGGAGCTGTAGGTCAACCCCTTGGTTGGCTAATCGATCTGCTACCTTGTTGGCTGTGCACCTTACATGCTTGAAAATAATGCTATGGGGGCGTCGTAGCCTTTCCTCCAAAGTTTCGAGCCTACTAAGCAACCTCCAACTGGACGCTATTTTAGCTGCTGAGCTGCCTGCTTGAATACTTGTAGCTGCATTGATGAGGATAAGGGAGTCTCCCTCTACTTCTAGCAGGTAGAAATTGTGTTGATCAGCAATGCATATCCCTTTCCACAAGCCTTCCAATTCTGCAACATTGTTGGTGTCTTTGCCAATCGAACCATAGTAGATATGCTCAGCTACTCCTCTGTCATTTCTGATTACTCCTCCATAGCCTACCGGCCCAGGATTTCCTTTAGCTGCTCCATCAAAGTTCAATTTGAAAGAGGAGGCGGCAGGAGGGGACCATTGTATGGGGGAGACAGACTTAGTAGGGGGACGTGATTTGACATTAGGCAAGCAGGATAAGTTGAGATTCCAGGAGTTCAGGATGAGCTGCTCTTGAGGAGGTTCCGGCCAGTCAGTTTCTAGCCAAGATCGAAGAGCCAGAGTTTCTTGGAGATTTTTCTTTAAGAGGAGCTAGAGTATTTCTATAGGCCTTCTACTATTGTTGAAGACTTTGTTGTTCCGTTCCTTCCATAATATCCAGTAAAGAAAACCTGGAATGAGGTTCCATAGAGAATTTAGGATGGGGCTATGATAAGGGTGCTTGGGCCAGGTTCTTAGAGTGTTTGCTATGTCCCCTTGCCGAACTCCTTCTCTTCTATTACATTGATCAACTTTCTCCCATAGCTGAGTAGCGAGAGGATAGGTCTCCATGAGATGCAGGATGGATTTCGAGTGAAGAGTGCAGTTGGGACATCTTGAGGGTCCGATGAAGCCCCTTTTTTGTAGATTGTCCCAAGTTAAGATGCGCCTCTTACTTAAAAGCAATAGAAAGGTTGATACCTTGGGCCAGAGTCTGGACTGCCAAATGCGATCCCAGAGCTAATCCATAGCTGTATTGCCATTAGAATAGCGTAATTTATATGCTTCCTTGGTGGTGAACATAACTTTTGTAGTGTATCCCCACCTCAGTTTGTCCTGCTGATTTGAATACTTGATTTTTCTGTGACTTAGCTCCTGTTCGATTTCTGTATAGGTTTCTCCATGCCAATCGATCTACCAGGAGCTGGCGGGTTTCCATTGTTGGAAATCTTGAAGCAGATGCTGCTGCCAGAATTGAGAGACATGAGTGAGGTTGGCTTGTTGCATAGAATTCTTCCAGATAGGTTTATGGAAGATCGAGGCGAGTTTCGGTAGCTGCTGCCATGAATCCTCCCAAACCCGTGGAGAGTTTCCCGAATGAATTTCCCAGAAGCTATTCTCTTGTATGAAGGCACTGTGAATTTTGGAAGCATTCCAAATCATGGAGCCTGAAATGCTAGGACTGATTTCAATGAGATCATCCCAATGACTTCTTGGCACATATTTGGCTTGCCACAGCTTCGCCCAGGGAATGTGTGGCTTCGCTAACCAATTCCACCATATCCTGGCTCCCATAGTGCTGTTGCTTTGGAGAGGATCTCGAAGTCCTAGTCCACCATTGGATTTCGGCTGGCATAACTCTTTCCAATTGACAAGGGCCCATTTCCTGTTGAGCCCCATGGAGCCCCATAGAAAACTCCTTTGAAGATTGCGAATCACCTTAAGAACCCATTTGGGAGCTGCCAGTATAGAGAAGAGATATAGAGGCATAGCTTGTAGGATGAACTTGATCAAAATGAGTCTACCTGCTATGTTGAGCGATCGAAATGTCCATGAGGAAAGTCTGGCTTCCAATTTGTCCAACAACGTTTGCCAAGAAGCATGCTTAAGGGCGAAGACCATAAGAGGAGCGCCCAAATATTTGGAGGGAAGCACTGCAATGGAGAATCCTAGAATACGGGAAATGTTTTTTTGAGTGGAGACAGGGGTGTTGAAGAAGATAAGCTGGGATTTGGTGGCATTGATCGAGGTTCCGGAGGCTTCTGAGAAAAGAGAGAGTAGGGCTTTAAAGGCTTTGGCCTCTAGGGAAGAAGGATGACCAAAGAGCATCGTATCGTCAACAAACTGTTGATGGGATAGGGGATGGAGACCATGGAGCGCTATATCTTTGATAGCTTGAGAAGAAATAGCATGGTGGAGGAGGCGGCTGAGTCCTTCTGCCATGAGGAAAAAAAGGAAGGGGGATAGGGGATCCCCTTGATGAATGCCTCTGGAAAGGCACAGATGGAGAGCCATTGAGGAGGACCGTGAAGCAGGGAGAGGTAATAAGATTCATTATCCATTGGGTCCAGGTGGAATTGAAGCCAAAGGATAACAACTTTTGATGAATATATTCCCAATTGAGCTTATCGAATGCTTTGGATAGATCAAGCTTCAGAATCATACCTGCTTCTTTTAGAATTTTTAAAGAGTGGATCACCTCGTTTGGTAGAATAATTCCATCCATTATCTGACGCCCTTCTACATATCCAGTCTATTCTGGAAGGATGAGAAGAGGGAGAAGATGTTTGAGCCTATTTTCCACTACTTTGGATATGAGTTTGTAGATAACATTACAGAGAGCAATCGGCCTGTATTTGTCTAGCGTATTTGATTCCTCCCCTTTGGGTACCAGAGCAATGAAAGTGGAACTCACGGAAGGGAGGATCCAGTGCATCGATCATGATTCTTCCACTAATTCCCAGAGTTCTGTGCTGATCAACTCCCAGAATTCATGAAAGAGATTGGATGTGAAGCCATCAGGACCTGGAGCCTTGCCATCCTTTAGCTGAGCCATTGCCTCTTCTACGTCCTGCATAGATACTTGTTGTAATAGATTTAGATTATGATCTTCTATGATTATTTTGGGTATGTGCTGCGTGATAGATCATATGGTTGTTGATCTACTTCTTGTTTATTCTTTGAGCGCTTCCTGGAAGTACTCTTTGAATTCCTTTTCAATATCTTCATGCTTTTCTAGTCTCTCCCCTTGACTGTTATTGATGAAGGATATATTGTTGTGCATTCTTCGTTGGATGGTGGATCGATGAAAAAAATTTGTGTTCTTTTCCCCTTCTTCGAGCCACCTAATTCTGGATTTTTGGCGCCAAAGGATTTCCTCTTGTAGCCTTCGAGCTTCTATATCTGTCCAGAGGGTTTGCTTCTTATTTTCCAGTTCTTCTGTTCTTCCCTCTAGGATAATGGTTTGCTGTAGAGAACACATATTCTGCTCCAATGTTTTCCTGGTTTCCAGAATGTTGCCATATTGGGTTTTATTCCAGACTTTGAGCACTTGCTTGAGATTTTTTAGTTTCTATTGAAATTGGAACATCTTTGCACCTGCCGGGGGAGTAAAGGACTTCCATGCAGCTCGAACCATTTCTTTGAAGTTAGGATGTGTGAACCAAAAGGCCTCAAAGTGAAATGGACGATTGCAATGTTTACCTGGACGTGTCCATTGAAGCATAATGGGCCAGTGATCTGACCCACCTTGAGGCAGGATGGAGGCGTGAAAATCCCCTCCCATATGTATGACATTGTCTGAAATGAGAAAACGATCTAACTTGGAGGCAATATTTTGAATTCCCCTGCGTTTGTTTGTCCAGGTGTACGTGCCATTTGAAGTCTGAATGTCCATGAGCTGATTGCTTTGAATGAATTCTTTGAATCCTGTGCTATCATCTTCTAACTTCATGCGTCCTCCATTTTTTTCCTCTAGATTCGTCATAATGTTGAAATCCCCCGCGCTGATCCATAAAGGGTATTTTCTGTTAGAGTTAAGAGTTGTTAGTGCATCCAGCACTTCTAATTTATGATGTAAGTCTTGCGGGAAGTAGGTATTAGTGAGAAGACCGTGCAGATCCGTCCCAATGAAATGAAATGAAGCTTGGATGAAACAATGAGTGGCATGAAAATATTGAAGCATAAGGATCTGCGGATTCCAAGTGATAGCTAGTCCACCAGAGGCCCCTACTGCATCCACTGAGACTGAGCGACTGCCTGTCCATGCTTTGTTGAGGATCCTTTCGAGGGAAGCATTATTACTTTTTGTTTCTTGTAGAAAAACTAACGCAGGCTTCTCTAGCTGAATCAAGTTTTTTAACATTCTGTGTTTTGAGGGGCTGTTGAGCCCTCACATATTCCAGGAGATGAGCTTCATGAGGAACAGTGGGGTTGGGGCTTGTAGAACTTCATCAACATTGGGAATCTCCCTGATTCCATTAATATTTCTCCTATAATTATGGTTCTTTGCAGATCGGTTTTGCACCCTCTTTTCTTTGTTTCTTTTAGGATTTTCTTTCCATCCCAGGGACTTCCTGCTTGTATACCTATACATTTATTATGTTGAGATTTGGTGAGAACACCTTCCAATCGATCTATTTCCCATGGAGGTATTGAGTTGTACTCTATCTACTTGCATGTTGTTTCGAGTTTGAGTATATCCAGTCCCTCCAGACTCATAGTCTCTGGGTCCTCCTCCATTGTTGTAGGGATGTTCTGGCATTCCTTTCGGACATCATCTTGTAAACTGAGTGCCAAAGCTACATCAAGTTCCATCCCTGAAGGTTACATCTCAGCTTCTGAAGCCGGCTTTTTCGATTCCGAGGAGAGTAGAAGGCTGGAGGGCGTAGAGGAAGATGGAGCCGGCTTAGATTTGAGACTTTGGGAGGAAGATGGTTGAGATGGGGAAGCCTGAGAGTCATTATGTTCCTTTTCTGAAGGATCTTGAGGGGTAAGAATTTGAAATCTGTTTTGGGTTTTAGCTTTTTTGGGGCTAGAGGATGAAGTAGAATGTTTTTTAGCATGCCTACGGCGATTGGGCACCTTGGTAAAGCCTTTAGAGTATTTTCTAGCCTCGTTAGAAGGAGATTTGATCTGAATATTCAGAGGACAATCGAGGCGAGTTTCGGTAGCTGCTGCCATGAATCCTCCCAAACCTGTGGAGAGTTTCCCGAATGAATTTCCCAGAAGCTATTCTCTTGTATGAAGGCACTGTGAATTTTGGCAGCATTCCAAATCATGGAGCCTGAAATGCTAGGACTGATTTCAATGAGATCATCCCAATGACTTCTTGGCACATATTTGGCTTGCCACAGCTTCGCCCAGGGAATGTGTGGCTTCGCTAACCAATTCCACCATATCCTGGCTCCCATAGTGCTGTTGCTTTGGAGAGGATCCCGAAGTCCTAGTCCACCATTGGATTTCGGCTGGCATACCTCTTTCCAATTGACAAGGGCCCATTTCCTGTTGAGCCCCATGGAGCCCCATAGAAAACTCCTTTGAAGATTGCGAATCACCTTAAGAACCCATTTGGGAGCTGCCAGTATAGAGAAGAGATACAGAGGCATAGCTTGTAGGATGAACTTGATCAAAATGAGTCTACCTGCTATGTTGAGTGATCGAAATGTCCATGAGGAAAGTCTGGCTTCCAATTTGTCCAACAACGTTTGCCAAGAAGCATGCTTAAGGGCGAAGACCATAAGAGGATCGCCCAAATATTTAGAGGGAAGCACTGCAATGGAGAATCCTAGAATACGGGAAATGTTTTTTTGAGTGGAGACAGGGGTGTTGAAGAAGAAAAGCTGGGATTTGGTGGCATTGATCGAGGTTCCGGAGGCTTCTGAGAAAAGAGAGAGCAGGGCTTTAAAGGCTTTGGCCTCTAGGGAAGAAGGATGACCAAAGAGCATCGTATCGTCAACAAACTGTTGATGGGATAGGGGATGGAGACCATGGAGCGCTATATCTTTGATAGCTTGAGAAGAAATAGCATGGTGGAGGAGGCGGCTGAGTCCTTCTGCCATGAGGAAAAAAAGGAAGGGGGATAGGGGATCCCCTTGATGAATGCCTCTGGAAAGGCACAGATGGAGAGCCATTGAGGAGGACCGAGAAGCAGGGAGAGGTAAAAAGATTCATTATCCATCGGGTCCAGGTGGCATTGAAGCCAAAGGCTAACAACTTTTGATGAATATATTCCCAATTGAGCTTATCAAATGCTTTGGATAGATCAAGCTTCAGAATCATACCTGCTTCTTTTAGAATTTTTAAAGAGTGGATCACCTCGTTTGGTAGAATAATTCCATCCATTATCTGACGCCCTTCTACATATCAAGTCTATTCTGGAAGGATGAGAAGAGGGAGAAGATGTTTGAGCCTATTTGCCACTACTTTGGATATGAGTTTGTAGATAAAATTATAGAGAGCAATCGGCCTGTATTTGTCTAGCGTATTTGATTCCTCCCCTTTGGGTACCAGAGCAATGAAAGTGGAACTCACGGAAGGGAGGATCCAGTGCATGGATCATGATTCTTCCACTAATTCCCAGAGTTCTGTGCTGATCAACTCCCAGAATTCATGAAAGAAATTGGATGTGAAGCCGTCAGGACCTGGAGCCTTGCCATCCTTTAGCTGAGCCATTGCCTCTTCTACGTCCTGCATAGATACTTGTTGTAATAGATTTCGATGATGATCTTCTGTGATTATTTTGGGTATGTGCTACGTGATAGATCATATGGTTGTTGATCTACTTCTTGTTTGTTCTTTGAGTGCTTCCTGGAATTACTCTTTGAATTCCTTTTCAATATCTTCATGCTTTTCTAGTCTCTCCCCTTGACTGTTATTAATGAAGGATATATTGTTGTGCATTCTTCGTTGGATGGTGGATCAATGAAAAAATTTTGTGATCTTTTCCCCTTCTTTGAGCCACCTAATTCTAGATTTTTGGCGCCAAAGGATTTCCTGTTGTAGCGTTCGAGCTTCTATATCTGTCCAGAGGGTTTGCTTCTTATTTTCCAGTTCTTCTGTTCTTCCCTCTAGGATAATGGTTTGCTGTAGAGAACACATATTCTGCTCCAATGTTTTCCTGGTTTCTAGAATGTTTCCATATTGGGTTTTATTCCAGACTTTGAGCACTTGCTTGAGATTTTTTAGTTTCTATTGAAATTGGAACATCTTTGCACCTACCGGGGGAGTAAAGGATTTCCATGCAGCTCGAACCATTTCTTTGAAGTCAGGATGTGTGAACCAAAAGGCCTCAAAGCGAAATGGACGATTGCAATGTTTACCTGGACGTGTCCATTGAAGCATAATGGGCCAGTGATCTGACCCACCTTGAGGCAGGATGGAGGCGTGAAAATCCCCTCCCATATGTATGACATTGTCTGAAATGAGAAAACGATCTAACTTGGAGGCAATATTTTGAATTCCCCTGCGTTTGTTTGTCCAGGTGTACGTGCCATTTGAAGTCTGAATGTCCATGAGCTGATTGCTTTGAATGAATTCTTTGAATCCTGTGCTATCATCTTCTAACTTCATGCGTCCTCCATTTTTTTCCTCTAGATTCGTCATAATGTTGAAATCCCCCGCGCTGATCCATAAAGGGTATTGTCTGTTAGAATTAAGAGTTGTTAGTGCATCCAGCACTTCTAATTTATGATGTAAGTCTTGCGAGAAGTAGGTATTAGTGAGAAGACTGTGCAGATCCGTCCCAATGAAATGAAATGAAGCTTGGATGAAACAATGAGTGGCATGAAAATATTGAAGCATAAGGGTCTGCGGATTCCAAGCAATAGCTAGTCCACCAGAGGCCCCTACTGCATCCACTGAGACTGAGCGACTGCCTGTCCATGCTTTGCTGAGGATCCTTTCGAGGGAAGCATTATTACTTTTTGTTTCTTGTAGAAAAACTAAGGCAGGCTTCTCTAGCTGAATCAAGTCTTTTAACATTCTGTGTTTTGAGGGGCTGTTGAGCCCTCACATATTCCAGAAGATGAGCTTCATGAGGAACAGTGGGGTTGGGGCTTGTAGAACTTCATCAACATTGGGAATCTCCCTGATTCCATTAATATTTCTCCTATAATTATGGTTCTTTGCAGATCGGTTTTGCACCCTCTTTTCTTTGTTTCTTTTAGGATTTTCTTTCCATCCCAGGGACTTCCTACTTGTATACCTAGACATTTATTATGTTGAGCTTTGGTGAGAACACCTTCCAATCGATCTATTTCCCATGGAGGTATTGAGTTGTACTCTTTCTACTTGCATGTTGTTTCGAGTTTGAGTATATCCAGTCCCTCCAGACTCATAGTCTCTGGGTCCTCCTCCATTGTTGTAGGGATGTTTTGGCATTCCTCTGGGACATCATCTTGTAAACTGAGTGCTAAAGCTGCATCGAGTTCCATCCCTGAAGGTTGCATGTCAGCTTCTGAAGCCGGCTTTTTCGATTCCGAGGAGAGTAGAAGGCTGGAGGGCGTAGAGGAAGATGGAGCCGGCTTAGATTTGAGACTTTGGGAGGAAGATGGTTGAGATGGGGAAGCCTGAGAGTCATTATGTTGCTTTTCTAAAGGATCTTGAGGGGTAAGAATTTGAAATCTGTTTTGGGTTTCAGCTTTTTTGGGGCTGGAGGGTGAAGCAGGATGTTTTTTAGCATGCCTACGGCGATTGGGCACCTTGGTAAAGCCTTTAGAGTCTTTTCTAGCCTCGTTAGAAGGAGATTTGATCTGAATATTCAGAGGACAATCGAGGCGAGCTTCGATAGCTGCTGCCATGAATCCTCCCAAACCCGTGGAGAGTTTCCCGAATGAATTTCCCAGAAGCTATTCTCTTGTATGAAGGCACTGTGAATTTTGGCAGCATTCCAAATCATGGAGCCTGAAATTCTAGGACTGATTTCAATGAGATCATCCCAATGACTTCTTGGCACATATTTGGCTTGCCACAGCTTCGCCCAGGGAATGTGTGGCTTCGCTAACCAATTCCACCATATCCTGGCTCCCATAGTGCTGTTGCTTTGGAGAGGATCCCGAACTCCTAGTCCACCATTGGATTTCGGCTGGCATACCTCTTTCCAATTGACAAGGGCCCATTTCCTGTTGAGCCCCATGGAGCCCCATAGAAAACTCCTTTGAAGATTGCGAATCACCTTAAGAACCCATTTGGGAGCTGCCAGTATAGAGAAGAGATACAGAGGCATAGCTTGTAGGATGAACTTGATCAAAATGAGTCTACCTGCTATGTTGAGCGATCGAAATGTCCATGAGGAAAGTCTGGCTTCCAATTTGTCCAACAACGTTTTCCAAGAAGCATGCTTAAGGGCGAAGACCATAAGAGGAGCGCCCAAATATTTGGAGGGAAGCACTGCAATGGAGAATCCTAGAATACGGGAAATGTTTTTTTGAGTGGAGACAGGGGTGTTGAAGAAGAAAAGCTGGGATTTGGTGGCATTGATCGAGGTTCCGGAGGCTTCTGAGAAAAGAGAGAGCAGGTATTTAAAGGCTTTGGCCTCTAGGGAAGAAGGATGACCAAAGAGCATCGTATCGTCAACAAACTGTTGATGGGATAGGGGATGGAGACCATGGAGCGCTATATCTTTGATAGCTTGAGAAGAAATAGCATGGTGGAGGAGGCGGCTGAGTCCTTCTGCCATGAGGAAAAAAAGGAAGGGGGATAGGGGATCCCCTTGATGAATGCCTCTGGAAAGGCACAGATGGAGAGCCATTGAGGAGGACCGAGAAGCAGGGAGAGGTAATAAGATTCATTATCCATCGGGTCCAGGTGGCATTGAAGCCAAAGGCTAACAACTTTTGATGAATATATTCCCAATTGAGCTTATCGAATGCTTTGGATAGATCAAGCTTCAGAATCATACCTGCTTCTTTTAGAATTTTTAAAGAGTGGATCACCTCGTTTGGTAGAATAATTCCATTCATTATCTGACGCCCTTCTACATATCCAGTCTATTCTGGAGGGATGAGAAGAGGGAGAAGATGTTTGAGCCTATTTGCCACTACTTTGGATATGAGTTTGTAGATAACATTACAGAGAGCAATCAGCCTATATTTGTCTAGCGTATTTGATTCCTCCCCTTTGGGTACCAGAGCAATGAAAGTGAAATCACGGAAGGGAGGATCCAGTGCATGGATCATGATTCTTCCACTAATTCCCAGAGTTCTGTGCTGATCAACTCCCAGAATTCATGAAAGAAATTGGATGTGAAGCCATCAGGACCTGGAGCCTTGCCATCCTTTAGCTAAGCCATTGCCTCTTCTACGTCCTGCATAGATACTTGTTGTAATAGATTTCGATTATGATCTTCTGTGATTATTTTGGGTATGTGCTGCGTGATAGATCATATGGCTGTTGATCTACTTCTTGTTTGTTCTTTGAGCACTTCCTGGAAGTACTCTTTGAATTCCTTTTCAATATCTTCATGCTTTTCTAGTCTCTCCCCTTGACTGTTATTGATGAAGGCTATATTGTTGTGCATTCTTCGTTGGATGGTGGATCGATGAAAAAATTTTGTTTTCTTTTCCCCATCTTTGAGCCACCTAATTCTGGATTTTTGGCGCCAAAGGATTTCCTCTTGTAGCCTTTGAGCTTCTATATCTGTCCAGAGGGTTTGCTTCTTATTTTCCAGTTCTTCTGTTCTTCCCTCTAGGATAATGGTTTGCTGTAGAGAACACATATTCTTCTCCAATGTTTTCCTGGTTTCCAGAATGTTGCCATATTGGGTTTTATTCCAGACTTTGAGCACTTGCTTGAGATTTTTTAGTTTCTATTGAAATTGGAACATCTTTGCACCTGCCGGGGGAGTAAAGGATTTCCATGCACCTTGAACCATTTCTTTGAAGTCAGGATGTGTGAACCAAAAGGTCTCAAAGCAAAATGGACGATTGCAATGTTTACCTGGACGTGTCCATTGAAGCATAATGGGCCAGTGATCTGACCCACCTTGAGGCAGGATGGAGGCGTGAAAATCCCCTCCCATATGTATGACATTGTCTGAAATGAGAAAACGATCTAACTTGGAGGCAATATTTTGAATTCCGCTGCATTTGTTTGTCCAGGTGTACGTGCCATTTGAAGTTTGAATGTCCATGAGCTGATTGCTTTGAATGAATTCTTTGAATCCTGTGCTATCATCTTCTAACTTCATGCGTCCTCCATTTTTTTCCTCTAGATTCGTCATAATGTTGAAATCCCCCGTGCTGATCCATAAAGGGTATTGTCTGTTCGAGTTAAGAGTTGTTAGTGCATCCAGCACTTCTAATTTATAATGTAAGTCTTGCGGGAAGTAGGTACTAGTGAGAAGACCGTGCAGATCCGTCCCAATGAAATGAAATGAAGCTTGGATGAAACAATGAGTGGCATGAAAATATTGAAGCATAAGGATCTGCGGATTCCAAGCGATAGCTAGTCCACCAGAGGCCCCTACTGCATCCACTAAGACTGAGCGACTGCCTGTCCATGCTTTGCTGAGGATCCTTTCGAGGGAAGCATTATTACTTTTTGTTTCTTGTAGAAAAACTAAGGCAGGCTTCTCTAGCTGAATCAAGTTTTTTAACATTCTATGTTTTGACGGGCTGTTGAGCCCTCGCATATTCCAGGAGATGAGCTTCATGAGGAACAGTGGGGTTGGGGCTTGTAGAACTTCATCAACATTGGGAATCTCCCTGATTCCATTAATATTTCTCCTATAATTATGGTTCTTTGCAGATCGGTTTTGCACCCTCTTTTCTTTGTTTCTTTTAGGATTTTCTTTCCATCCCAGGGACTTCCTACTTGTATACCTAGACATTTATTATGTTGAGCTTTGGTGAGAACACCTTCCAATCGATCTATTTCCGATGGAGGTATTGAGTTGTACTCTTTCTACTTGCATGCTGTTTCGAGTTTGAGTATATCCAGTCCCTCCAGACTCACAGTCTCTGGGTCCTCCGCCATTGTTGTAGGGATGTTCTGGCATTCCTCTCGGACATCATCTTGTAAACTGAGTGCTAAAGCTGCATCAAGTTCCATCCCTGAAGGTTGCATGTCAGCTTCTGAAGCCGGCTTTTTCGATTCCCAGGAGAGTAGAAGGCTGGAGGGCGTAGAGGAAGATGGAGCCGGCTTAGATTTGAGACTTTGGGAGGAAGATGGTTGAGATGGGGAAGCCTGAGAGTCATTATGTTGCTTTTCTGAAGGATCTTGAGGGGTAAGAACTTGAAATCTGTTTTGGGTTTCAGCTTTTTTGGGGCTGGAGGGTGCAGCAGGATGTTTTTTAGCATGCCTACGGCGATTGGGCACCTTGGTAAAGCCTTTAGAGTCTTTTCTAGCCTCGTTAGAAGGAGACTTGATATGAATATTCAGAGGACAATCGCGAAAAAGATGGCCATGTTCATGGCATTTGCGGCATCGAAAAGGAGTATGCTCATAGTCTAATGGTTGAATCCACTCAAAATCATCATGGAAAAGACTTACCGAGTCTGCAAGGGCTTTGGTAAGATGCATCTGGACGCAGATCCTGGCGTAGGAAGTATATCTTCGATTTTTTGTTTCCTCTGCAACTTTGCTGAAAACACCGATGCTATTGCCAATGTCCTTTAATGTTTCTTCTTTCCAGTATTCTGCAGTTAAAGAATACATGCGTATGCACACTGGAGCATGACTTAGATCTTCTATGATTGAACCTGGGTTTCCAGTCACGAAGGAAAAGACCCCAGGAGTTGAAGAAATACGTACCTCCCTCAAATATGCGGGATTTGTCCTCCAGGCAGTAGAATATTGCAATGAAGAAGCCTTTGGGGCCATGTAGCTAGGTGACTTATCCTTTGGGCTTCCATTTTGAGGCTATCCACCCTTGTAGGGCTTTTTCGGTTGGCCAAAAGCCAAGAAATTTTCCAATGAGAACGTGATGCTTCATGTATTGTATTTCGCCATTGATTCTATGACTAGGGAGCTCAACTTTGATTCGTTTGGTGGTTTTTGGAATGCAGGTAGCCGAAGTCGCCTTTGGTTGTGACGCCGATTGTTCTGGATTCGCCCCCTGTTTGTTTTTTTCCTTTTCACGCGCTACTATATGCTCAACTGCTATGTCAGTCTGAACTGAGCCCTGTTCTTGTCCTCAAAAGTCGCCTGGAGGAAACAAAGATGTAGAGGATTTAAAGATGTCAGACGAGAGGTTATCTGGAGGAGGGGGGGAAGGTCCCGCCCCTCCCACAGGGGAGGCCATGACGTTTATATTACCAGGAGCGCGAGGGATGGATCACCGGTGGCTCAGAGTGGGGTTGCGATCGGGTTGGTGCAGAATGCGCAGATCTGAACATTTGCTTCAAGGAGCAGAGCCTAGGGTTTTCAGTCTCTAACAATAAATTATCTCTTCAATTTGTTGTATAATATAATAAAAGAAGGATTGGCTCTTTCTCCGTGGACATAGCCCAAACTGGGTGAACCACGTATATCTGTGTCTTTTTTGTTTTATGCGTTTTCTGTGTTTATATTTCTACAATATTTTATGTGTTCCATTGCTCCGTAATATATAATTTTCTAACACATCTAGGAAGAAATAGAATTCTTGAACATCTCCTCACTCGACATGACATACCAATATGCCATCAATATTGAGCAAAATTTTAAACAGAAGAAGCGAGACTTTGGATTTGCAAATCAAAAACAAGGGAAAGGTGCCCCCAAAGCACAGAATAAAGGACAAAGCCAAGGCAACACGGCCCAAGAAAACCCTCCAAAGCTGCAAGCAAAGAACAACATCCTGAAGCTAGAAAAGGACACAGGAAAGTGGTGTGAGTTCCATAAGAGCTCCACCAACAACACAAGTGAGTGTCCGGCCAAGCAGTCACTAGTGGCCAAGTTAAAGGTTTCAGAATCAGATGCATCTTTCGACTTTTGAGTCAGAACCTGATAACAGGAATGACAAAGGGAAGTAAATTATCAATGCAGTGCCCAATGCCACTATTTCTACCATAAAGATCCAAAAGGAGGAACCTAAAGATCCAGAGGATGAGGAGTGCCTCATCCACTCGCAGACATGGGTAAAGGACTCCCCACTACAGTTCATTATCAAAAATGGGAGCCAAAAGAAACTCATTTAGGTATAGGTCATGAAGTGACTGGGCTTACCAACCATAACACATCCACAACCGTACACCATCAGGTGGCTTCACCAAGGATGAGATCTTCGCATGAGATAACAATGTCGCCTTCCATACAACATCATGCCCTTCACAGATGAGGTATTGTGTGATGTTGCCCCCCTTGATGTTTGTGATATATTATTAGGCCAACCATTCTTGCAGAAGCAATATGTTGTGTATGAATCAAGGCCCCATGTTGTTATTCTTTCTTTGGGAGATAAGTTGTACAGGAAAGTGGAGGTAGCACCCCCTATCGCCATCTCTTTGGTTACTACAAAACAATCCAGTAAGCTCATTTCCAAAACTTGGAAATTTGTTTTCCTCATGACATGCCCTGAAGGACAGAAGAAGACAGTGGCCATGACCTCTAGATAAGGCCCCTCCACATGACAACTACAGATGGAGGAGGTCGTGGAGGAGAACGAGGACATCTTCACCTCCTCCATATGGGTTCTTATTCATCGTCAAGTCAATCACTCCATCGATCTGACCCCATGTGTGCCACTGCCCAATGGACCAATCTATCAGTGCTCTGTTCCGTAGAATGATGAAATCAAGAGGCATATTCAGGAGCTACTACAGAAAGGTCACATCACTCCGAGTTCATCGCCCTATGGGTGCCCGATCATGTTGGTACAAAAGAAGGATGGGACTTGGAGACTCTGTATTGACTATGAGGTGTTGAACAAGATCATTGTCCATAATAGGTACCCAATCCCATTGATTGATGACCTCCTGGAACAACTAAAAAGGGCAAAATATTTCAGCAATATCGATTTGAAGCCAGGATATCACCAAGTGCCAATTGAACCCTCCGATGTGTGGAAGACTGCCTACAAAGCCAAGGAGGGCATTTTCAAATGGTTGGTTATGCCTTCCGGATTTACGAACGCTCCTGCAACCTTCATGAGGCTAATGGATGAAATGTGGCCATTCACCAACTCATTTGTAGTGGTACACATGGATGACATCCTGATCTTTAGCCAGAGTTTGGAAGAGCACCTCCACCACATCCAATAGGTTCTCCAAACACTGTAGCAACACAAGTTATGTGCCAATTTGGAGAAATCCACTTTTGGCATGACCCAGGTTCAGTATGTGGGATACATTATTTATGAACAAGGGGGTGCATGTGGATCCAACTAAGATCCAAGGCATTCAGGATTGGCAATCTCCAACCACTCTAACAGAGTTCCGCAGCTTTCTGGGTCTTGCCAACTTCTACCGTAGGTTCGTGGTGGGATTTTCTCATATCACTTGGCCCTTAAGTAAAGTCACCAAGGGAAGAGCGAAAGAAAAATTCTTTTGGTTTGAATCTCAATAGAAGGCATTCACATAGTTGAAATATCGCCTCTGCTCAACACCACTCCTTGCATTACTAGACCTGCAACAACCATTTGAGGTTGAGACAGATGCCTCTGACTATGCTATTGGGGCAGTCCTTACTCAACACGAGCATCCAGTGGCATATCATAGTGAGACACTTTTAGACACAATCTAGAAGTATTCCACTTATGATAAAGAGATGTCTTCCATTGTGCAGGCCTACTAACAATGGAAGCATTACATTTTGTGGAAGGAAATGATCATCCACACAAACCATCGGCCCCTGCAGTTCATATGGACTGAAGGGAAATTGCAGAATGATCGCCATCAAAAGAGGTCCAGATACCTACAACGGTTCCATTTGAATATCTATTATAAGAATGGAAACACCAATAATGTTGCAGATTGCCTCAGTCGACCACCAATCATGGCGTTAACCATCATGCTCAACTCTTGTGGGAACGACACTTATGATTGGACACATCTCTACAAAAGTGACCCAAAATTTGGCCACACATACCAGACACTCTTTGAGGATCAGCATGTTCCATATTTTCACCTCGATGATGCCCTGTTATGCAACCTGGGTCACCTTTTTGTTCCTTCAAGTGAGAGTACCAAGATGATTTGGGAAGCACACTACAGTCGGTCTGCTAGGAATTTCGGGGTTGAGAAAATAGTGGAAGTACTGCAGAAGTATTTCTATTGGCCGAATCTTCGACAAGATGTCGGGAAGTACATCATATCATGCACTACCTCCGCCATTGATAAACTGACCATCAAGAAGAAAGGCCTCTATACCCCACTACCTACCCCTAGTCGACCTTGGGAATCAATCTCCATGGATTACATGTTGGGCCTTCCTTCTAATAAGCATGGAAATGACTGTGTTTTTGTGGTCGTCGACAAGTTCTCAGAGATGGCCATTATGGCGGTCTGCAGGAAGAATATCACAACAAAATCCACTACTAAACTCTTCTGTGAATGAGTGTGGGTGCACTTTGGGATCCCACAGTCTATTATCTCAGATGAGGATAGTAGGTTCCTCAGTACATTTTGGTCCTGTTATCACTCTAGGAATATCTCCTAGGTTGTAACTCAAAGATGCTTAGTAACATATAAATCTTCAATATTGTTCTCTGAACTATTGGAATGGATGATGGTTTGGATCAAGTCAAATGACTGTTTCAACACTGTTTTCACTCAAGACATGCATGAACACCCTCAGCTTTACAAGGCTTTAGACCACTAATGTTCAATAGTTTATACATTCAATGGATAGATGAATAATACTGACTATACCAATAGATGCATACATACACACATATGAATGGCCAACTACAGGAATTAAATGAAGCTTTTCAAATCTAATTTATTAACGAAAGATAAGATGACAGTTATATGGCATTAGACACAGAAGAAACATGAATAACCTATTCAAGTGAAAGCTTAGAACAAAAGAGAAAATGGAAATTGAACATGTAACAGCAAAAGAAGCTTATATTGTTGGAATGAAGATGAGAAAATAGAGTAGCAGAGTATCCACAGTCTTCAAAAGTTAAACCTATGTTACTCTAAAATTTCAAATATTTATAGGTCTTTTACAATGTTCTCGAGCCTTTTGAGGCTCAAGAGCTCTTAACATATCCCCTTTGTCTTTAACGACTTGATGTCCTAACTAGGCATGCATGGGGTCGAAGGTTTCTTCTTCTAACAGTAGAGTAACTACATTCTGGAAATTTGTTGCACTGTCAAGAAGCTCGCTCGTGCCAGCGATGCTCCATGATCACTTATATTGTTTTTGGGTGTGTTGCACTATTGCCTTTCCCCTTCTGGCTTTCCATTTCCTGGTCTTTGTCTCCCGGCCTCTGTTATGTGATGGAATGGGTTTGTGGGCCTTTTAAAATCCTTTGAAATGCTAGCAATGACTATTTTTTGTTTTTCACAGAAAACGTTGTAGCACTGTGAAATCTCGCCAAGCTCTATTTATTTTAGACTTCAAAATTCTTAAACACTGTTTATTCATCTATTGCGCCCGCCCTCAATCGCAATCGCAAGTCGCTTCAACCTTGTTCCCAAGCTTCCCTTTGTATTCTGAAATATGTCAAAAACACTAAAAATTGTGAAAATTTGGCTTTGGCAGACTTGAAATATTATATATTATCATTCCCAAAACCCCTATGGATCCAAGTTTTATCGCATCGGTGCTACCCCTTTGTATTTCATTACATAACAAAAATATGCAAAATACATAGGAAAATGCCTTTCGATGAATTTCAAATTTATGCAATACTATGTATATAACCATCAGGTCCGGTTAATCACATCACACATATACATGTATAAAGGCCCCACTCCATAATGTTTCCTCGATTATGATTCATTGATGTGATTGATCACAATCACATTTCGCTCATTCTCTGGGCCAATGGTGAGCACTCTATTGTGTTCTATGATAGTGATCTTGCGATGCAACGTGGACTATCCATTCGCACACTTGATCGATGGTCCACATTACATTGCCAATTGCCATCACAAATTCCATACGGTCCACGCCAAATCCGTTGATTGCCTCCGCCGATTTCAACCCGTCGATAAGATCTAGACTATTGATCTGCCAGATTTGATGGTTGCTGTAAATTTCACTGTTTATGCCTTCGATACATGGTTTTACACTGTTTTTATGTGTTTTTGGCTCCCGATAGTGATTTTCTACCCTTATAAGGGCTCTTGGCATGCGATTGTTTTGATCTTTGAATGATCCTTAAGAAGATTATGAAGACTTTGGGAGTGTTTTGGATCCATTTTGGGCCACATGTCAATAGGGCTAACACTGGCTCCTTCTGGGGATGAAAGCCTCCCTGTGAGGTTTCAAGAACCACAGGCCAATGCCTTTCCTATAAAACCAAAAATCAAATCTATCTCCTAGTGTTCCATTGGGCATGGAGTCTATATTGCATAAAAATAAAAACTGAAAAACATATTTACAATTTCAAGGTTTTAAAGCCTTAAATTAAATAAAGTTTCAAGAACTGCCCATTCACTGGGCACCAAAAACATCTTCTCCTTCCAGACTCCGTAGAATAAAAGTATTGTTCTACTGAATTTGAGTGATGACAAATGGACCTATCCACAAGGAGTCAAAATTACCATGATTACCTTTCTTTTCCTTCAATGCATCCCATTTGAGAACCCAATCACCAACTTGGAAATTGTCCACTTTTGCCTTCTTGTCAAAGGTGTCTTTGATATTCTTCTGATGAACTTTTGACTTCTCAACCAACTACTCTATGATCTGCTCATCACCTAAATTTTGACCCATGCAATTTATGTCTAACAAACTGCAATTTTCCTCAGCCATAAGTTTAGCGAAGCCTTGGACTTTGACAAGCTTACTGGGCTTCACCTCTATGTTAAACTCTATGAATTTTGCAATCAATTTATCTCTTTTTCCATCAATATCTAGCTAAGTTAAGACATCTTTTACTGAGGCTGAAGTTACATATGCAACCACTTTGGAATGCAGAATATAAATTATGAATGCCTTTAAATATTTTATGAGAGCATAAGCTTGTTTTTCAATAAGTTCTTACCTTAGTTTAGCATCCCTTAGAGCTTTGCTAAAAAAAGGCCACAGGGTGCTCTATGCCTTCATCATTTCTCTGCACCAGAACTAATGCAAGTGTATCATAAGAGGCAAAAGAAAAGATATAAAACTCCTTAGTGTAATCTGGGCTGATGAGAGTGGGAGCTTCCATGATAGCTTGTTTGATGGCTTCAAAATAACTTCTTGCAACATCTGTCCATTTTATTTCTTATCCTTTCCTCAGCATGGAAGTGATGTGCTTCACTAGCTCTGCAAAGTTTGAATGAACCTCCTTACAAAATTGACCTTACCCAGGAAGGATTGGATGTCCCTTTTGACCTTGGGATGGACAATGTCTGAATTGCTTGAACTCTTGCCGGATCAATCTTCACACCTTCATTAGAAACAATATGTCCCAGAAGTTTGCCTTCTTCTAGAGAAAATTGTGACTTCTTTGGGTTCACAGAAATTTCGAACTGTCTGCACTCTAGAAGCATCTTCTTCAAATGTTGTAGATGGTCCTTATGAGTGCTGGAAAAGATTGTTATGTCATCAAGGTAAATAAGGACAAACCTATCCTTCTTTCCCACAAAATCTATGTCCATGGCCCTCTGAAAAGTAGCCCCAACATTCATCAGTCTGAAAGGCATCTTGGAGTACATGAAGTGCCACAAGGAGTAGTGAAGGTGGTCTTTTCCTGATCTTTTGGATGTACAAAAATCTGATTGTAACCTAAAAATCCATCTAGGAAAGACATGACTCTAGCCCCTGAAACTTTTTGTAGAAAGTGTTCCATCTTAGGCATGGGGTAGTTATCTTTTTTAGAGCATTTGTTTAGATTCCGGAAGTCAACACAAAGCGTAATTTCTCCATTCTTCTTTATTACTACCACAAGGTTAGCTATCCACTTTGAATACCTTAGGGGAGCTATGATCTTGGTATCCAAAAGCTTCTTGATTTATTTCTCAATTGAAGGAAATAATAGAGGGTTGATAGGTCTTAATTTATGATTAAAAGGGATGGTTTTCTTTTTGAGTGGAATCTTATGTTGAATGATATTTGTGTCATAGGTTTTAAGATCATTGTATTCACAAGCAAAAATTTCAGAAAATTTCTTCATGAGGGTGCAATACTCGGAATTCTGGGTAGAAGACAAGTGAGTGAACAGATTTATGTACTTCAGATGGGCTAGGCTCCCTATATTATGTTTACAAATAGTAGACTCATTTTCTTTTTTGGTAGGCTTATAAGGTACATCATTATGATCAAACAGATTCTCTAGAGGCACCAATCCTTTGGGTATATGGTTACTAGGCAGTTGCACAATGCTTTCCCGACCAATCTCATCCTTTAGCTTGGACTGGTTGCATTTTTCCATGGTTTCATTTTCTTGGTCGAAATTCATCCACGACTTGTAAAAACCTATTAATTTCATCATCGTCTTGAAAAAATCTCCAGTATTTGGCATTGTCAGGCAGAGATGGTATATATTTCACTTGAACTTCATAAGTCGATTTAGGAGGCAAAGGTGGAATAAAGATGCTCTCAGACACAACAAGGGAATCAACAAGTTGGCTCTTCATTCTTGGGATGTAAGAAATGTTGAAAATATTAAAAGAGTCCTTGAGCTTCCATACCTCATCTTTGCATGCTTTCAGCCTTCGATGCTTTGCTTGGAAAGTTTTGTTGACCTGCTAAATGATAAGGTTTGCATCTCCAAACACTTTCAAACCTTTGATGCCCATTTCTTTAGTAGTGTTCAAGCCCAGTATCAAGGTTTCATACTCTACTATGTTATTTGTGACCTGAAAAGTTAATTTGAAAGATAAATGAATGCATTCCTATGTGGGGGACACAAGGACTACACCTGCCCCTACAACTTCCTTAGAGAAAGCTCCATCAAAGAACATATCCCAAATTTGTGGGCCTTCTTCCTCTCTAATCTGGAAAACTGGTTTCTTAAGCTGCATGGAGGCCAATTGGGATTCTTCAATATGAAGAATAAAAGCTCCAAAGTCAGTGTCAACAGCATAAATGTGATGATTAGTGGGATTCCTTTCATCACTAATGACATAAGCCAACTGAGCTTCTCTATATAATCTCCTACTCTCACCTCCAAAAACTAGGACAGTAGCATAGGATAGATCATTTTGAAATGTTCCACCTAATCTCTTGATGCAACCTCTGGAAAGCAACATGCCGAACTTGGGGGTTATATCTGCTACCAAAATATCCATCATCATCCTCTTCATGGGCAGCTGAGACAAGATGATGGCTACGACTTTGATTAATCCCAAACATTTCACATTTCTAGAGTCAAAAGAAAACATGTCATGATAAGCCTTGGTAATGTCAAGACCCAATTCATCCATGACAACCTTGGGCATTAGATTATGGGTGGCTCATGTGTCCAGATGGTAGTTATAAAGGATTTTGTTATGAATAGTCAGATAGACATAGAATGATGGGGAGTTGTCATCATAATTTTCAGTCATTGGGCTAATAACAACAACTGGTTTGTCATCTTGTAGATTTACATAGTCAGTAGAGGCTTGGATGGCTTTAGGCTCAACGGCCTTGACGATAGATCTTTTGAAGGACTTGTTCTTCACTAGTTCAATCAGAGTTATAGGTATTCTTAGCTTCTGGATTTTTGATTCGGAACTCAAAGGAGAAGGAGACTTCTCAAAGCCTCTTACCTCATGAATTGGAGCTTTGAGGATGATGGGATCAACTGGCAGATGCTTCTGCTTATTTGCTTGCTGTACTAGAGGGATAATAGCTCCTTGAATAGGAGTTTCCTTGGCATTATTCATCTTCGACCTCAGATCATATCTATGCCAATCTTCATTTTGTAGAACAACTTCACCATCCCATTCTTGGTTGATCTGGTCATTGAATAATGACTTTTCATAGGCAGCTAAGGTAAAAAAGGAGGCATTGCCTTTGTCTTCTAAACAATAGATCTCATCATCTTCTTCAAACTACTCTTCTTCCATGACTACATTCTGGAAAGGGGTCTTCACCCTTTGGTCTTCATTGGCATATTTGCTTCTTTACACAATCTATAACTGCTCATTAGCTCTTCTATATGGATTTGGATTTCTAGGAGCAAAGGTATTAGGAACTCTTCCTTTCCCAGGGTGCTGCTCAACCTTTAACTTGGATATTTTAGAGGCTAATGACTCCATCATATTGGTCATTTTATCTATCTTGGGATTTGAAGATGATGAAGACTCGCCCCTTTGTCTCCTTCTATCAACATTTCCCTTGAGCTTCTCTGCAGCCATGATGTTTGATTCTACTTCCAAGGCTAGATCCTGTATATTAGCCAAAGTAGCACATCACCTCTCCCTCAACAGTAGACAAAAGTTGGAATCAAAGGCACTGACATAGGTGAGTTTAGCAGAGGTAGTGGTGGGTTTACTTCAGCTGGCATTTTGTTGTACATGTGGTTAAATATCCTATTGAAATCAAACAACAACTCACCATTTTCCCTCTTTAAGTTCCAAAACTCAGTGTGGTAGTAATTATCCCCCCAATGCTTTAGGAATACATCATCTAAAGCATCAATATCTACTATAGACCTTGGGGTAAGTTCTCTGAACCATTTTCTAGCCTCTCCATTTGGACAAAGACTCTCATCCATACATCATCTTCACTATTGTCCAGGTTATCAGCATAGCTATAGAATGATTCAAGATGTTCCTCAGCTATAACATCTTTAGTCCCAACGAACCTAGGACTATACTTCTAATATTCTCCATTAGGTAGGTGTTGTGGCCAGCAACAACCCCCCCTTGTTCATTTAAGTGTTGTCCAAAATACTAAATGAATGGGGACCCTTAGTTAAATTTTTAAGAAAAAACCAAGTTTTTCCTTTCTTCAAAATAAGGTTACCATTGTAAGCCTAGAAAGGTCTTTTTTACATTTTTAACCTAAGTCTACGATAAGCGAAATGTCTTTAAAACTGCGTTGCCAAAAAGATAGGAAATGCCTTCATTCCCGTATAATATCAGTATGCGCAAGACCCTCGTGTTAAGCATAACATCACATCGCAATGAAGTAATACTCATAAGGAAAAATTTCAAGATCTATCGTTCTGCGATAACATTGATCGCAAGATCGCATATCGCAGGAATAAACTGACAATATTTGGCAAACATTAAACTTCCGCGACCTGCGATGTTGCACCTTGCGATGTTGCGATCGCTGCGATGGTGCAATCTGCAATGGTGCAATCTACGATCTTGCGATTTGCGATTGGAGTGATTTGCGATGGCACGATCTTCGATGTTACGTAAGCAAATCATCAATCACTTAATCACGAATCCTTCGGGCACGCCATTCAAAGAAAAGCCACTTACCATAATCTGACTCAAGATCATGCGCTTTTAATGATAGTAAATGGATTAGTTGTTAGTTATTAAATGAAATGAAGACACGTGCTTTTATAAAAATTAATTCACGTAAAGTGGCCTATTTGATATATCTGTTGCATTTAAAACTCTCCCATTACCTTTCTTAATCAGTGATTTCCACTGCACTCGTAATCTGTAGGAACGAAGAGCTAAGACGATTCAAAGCCAAACGCAGGAGCAAATGGGAAAGAAACATAAAGCTCAAGGCTCCGAGGCGAAGGAAAAGACTAAGGAGATGCTGCCTTTATATACAGACACTGCCTGCAATAGAGACACAGGAATTTCGACATGGGAAAGCATGTATAGGCTACTGGAGGAAGAAAATCCTAGAGTAATGAAGGTTGGTACTGCCACAGACTCACAACGCTCTTCCGAGGCGTCCTTAGAGGAGCTAGCATGTTCATTTCTTCACCGAATAGCAGCTAGGCCCAAAATTTTACTGTATACAGATATGATCAAGTGGATACTTGACAATGCAGAGTTGCACAACAGACAATTCAAGGTTCAACGACATGGGCTCATAGGATCATTCGCCGTGCAAGACTTAAAGCTTATGTATCATCTTCCTGAACCTCAGACAACTTACAATGCACAATTTGTCAAGAAATTTGCGGCAGAGAACCCAAACCTAGCAGAGACCACTAAAGATTGGTCCAGGAAAGAGGAGCCACTCAAAAATGACAAAAACAGTATGTACACCACTGGTTCCCTCACCTCTACATATTGTTTTGTTGCGGCCATGCTTTTAGACTATTTGGGATGCCGGACATCAATAAATTTTCGTCTGAATGGCTACCACTAATAGACACTGCGACAAACGTCGATATTATGGATTGGGCCAAGATAATTTTAGATAATCTATACACGGCTGTTGTGAATTACCGGTCTAAAAGGTCCCTGTCTCGAAAGATCTATCCCCCTTTTTATCTGTCCACATATGTTATGGATACGGAATACTTAGCTTGGCGAGATGAAGAGGAAGAAAAAAGAACGAGTGCACCCAGAATAAACGAGAGTCATAAAGAATTGCTCTTTAATAAATGGGACAATCAAATCAGGCAGGCGGAACAAGCAGCGGAGACAGCGGCCACGCAAGCAAACATTCTTATCGACTGTGTAAATGAGAATTTACACAGGGCCAACTTAATCGAAGAGACCACCCCGAGGTACCTACCAAATAAATTATGACTGGAGGCAGAATGGAAGTAGAAGGCATACGAAAAGGGAAAAGCAATCCAGGCATTGAACAGGTTAAATTGGGAGTGTTACTGGGCATACTTGGTCAGGCCACATAGTCAATGGATTACTGTGAAATGTATCATAAACTCAGCCAAAAAAGTAGTGCCAGCTCTCATAGATTCTGTTTTCGCAGCCCAGCTCAGTGCAGAAGTCGGCCAGCTAACTCTTCTCAAGTCCATGATGAACACTTGCAGTTTTAAGGACCAAGCTCAGAAGTAGCCTTATTTTTAGAAGTTTGTTTTTTCTTTTTATTAGATTAGAAAAAGGACGGTCATTTGAAAACCGTATCCTAAATTTTGCAAAGACACTATTATTAGAATTAGGAAGTAGTATTTTAACCCTTCTCATGCATTTAGAGAAGGGTCCAGAGATTTGTCAAAAACTTGTCCTTGGAACATGCACTTCTGCACCCTCAAAGGAGGTTTTGATGAATGGATGGATCGAGATTTATTAATATTTGCATTTGATGTATGCTACTGATGTTTCACTTTTGTACTCTTAGTAGATATTAGAACAAGTAGAGATAAATTGTTTTTGCTTGAAGTTTGAGTAGGATTAGTCATAAATGGTACTTTTATCTCTTGGCCATTTCTGCTTATATTCTTTAAGTGATATACAGTTTTCAGTTGTTTATATGTTATTGCATGAATGTATGAGTTACCATTTGGCACTTCTATACGGTGGAGTCATTTATTTATGTCTGATATATGAATAACTTATTATGCGATATGCTGTTCACAACTGTTTTGCCTAAGTTCTTATGCAAAATGGTTTATCTTAATTGATTTCTATTCTTATGATAGCTGAATGATCTTTATTACCAGTTATTGTTTTAAATCTCTTTAGATCGCATAATAGAATATATACACCTCAGGTTAGCGTAGATTAGATGTGTTGTTTCTCATTAGATTACAATAGCATAGAGTTAGTTTAAGAATATGAATTAAATTAGCTTTAAGTACTCTTAGATCAGCTTTATCCAACTCTACACACACACACACACCCTTAGATTGGGAAACTGGTCCCATTATCCCCAGTCGGACCCGCTATACCAAACGGATAAGGAGCTGCCAACCAAGGTCCGAACCGGGTGGGTATCCCCCTTGTTGTCGACCCGATTTTCGGGGCTTCAACAGTAGGGTCGCCATTTCTTAAGTGCATGGAGTATTGCCAACAATTCCTTCTCATAAATAGCTTTATGTAAAAACTTTCCCTTGATTGGACGACTTTCAAAAGCAATGGGTCTTTCATCTTGCATTAAAGCAGCACCAATTCCATTTCCTGAAGCATCACATTCCACAATAAAGGTTTTTGTGAAGTCCGGTGTAGCTAAGACCGGTGCTTGGCACATTGCCTCTTTAAGATGTTCGAAGGCCTTTGTGGCTTCCGGAGTCCATGAAAATGCATCTTTCTTCAATAATGTTGTTAGAGGTGCTGCTATTCTCCCATAATTCTTAACAAACTTGCGATAATACCCTGTCAACCCGAGAAATCCTCGCAGATGCTTTATGGATGTGGGAATTTCCATTCCTTAATGGCTTTAATTTTGCTAGGGTCTACCTTAACTCCTTCATGAGATACAATATGACCCAGATATTCCACCTCTTGTACCCCAAAGAAACATTTGGATCTTTTTGCATATAATTGTTTCTCCTCCAATAGTTGTAGCACCCTATCAACATGTTCAACATGATCCTTCCAAGACTTGTTGTAGATTAGTATATCATCAAAAAATACTAACACAAATTTTCTAAGGAATGGTTTAAAAATTGAATTCATCAAACCTTGAAATGTTGAGGGTGCATTGGTAAGGCCAAAAGGCATGACCAAAAATTCATAATGACCCTCATGAGTTTTAAATGTTTTTTTTGGAATGTCTTCAATCTTCATCTGATTTGATGATATCCTGAACGAAGATCCAACTTGGTGAAGTAAATTGATCCATGCAATTCATCTAGTAATTCATCAATGACAAGAATGGGAAACTTATCTTTAATAGTGAGCTTGTTGAGCTCCCTATAATCTAGACACATGCACCATGATCCATCCTTCTTGTGCACCAATACTAACTGAGCAGAGAAAGAACTTTGACTCGGTTGAATTATACCAGCCTCTAGCATTTCTGCAACCATACGTTCATTTTCACTCATTTGGGCATAGGGATATCTGTACAGCCTGATGTTTGGAGGAACACTTCCTGGAATCAGATGAATAGCATGATCATGATCATGCTTAGGTGGGAGACCTTTGGGAGTCTCAAATACCTTGGAATGATTGTCCAGGACTTTTTGGAGATCTGGAGAAATAGATGATTCCGATGTGGAAACATCTAGCGAACATAATTGTGCAATTACACCTCCTTGTTCCTTTTTTAGAAGATTTTTCATACCATTAGAGTTGATTATCTTTCCTAGTTTCCCTACAATACCCCTTAATTCAACTTCTTTTCCTTCCACAGAAAAATTGATGAAACGTTCTTGAAAATTAAAAGCTATTGTACCCAGGGATTGTAGCCATTGGACTCCTAGTACAACATCCGCACCTCCCATTGGAATGGAAAGCATTGGGCTAGTCAATAAATATTCTCCCATGGATAGCTTGATATTATGGCACTTTCCAGAGAAATTTATTGTTCCACCATTTGCAATCATCACTTGACATTCTGGTGTTGGATATAGGAAGCAATTCAATTCTTTTGCTACCTTACAATGAATAAAATTATGGGTGCTTCCTAAATCAATCAACACTATTACCTTTTTCTTCTTGATTTATCCTTCTATCTTGATGGTTTGAGGAGTCGTAATTCCAGCCAATGCATTACAAGATATGGTCGGATTCATTTCTTCTTTATCTAGGCTTTGTTCTTGGAGTATGTCCTCTTCTTTTGACCTTTCTTGCTCCTTTTCTTCTTCCTCTTCACAATCTATGTAGAATAATTTCTTCTTAGCACACTTATGACCTTTAGTGTATTTGCTATCACAACTATAACAAAGCCCTTATGCTCTTTTTTCTTCCAATTTTTGTGGTGTCAACCTTATAGGTTGTGGAAGACTAGGGGCAACAACACTTCCGTCTCTATAGTTGTGAGTGGTATGCTTCCTGGTTACCATAATTTTGCTTTCCATTTTTCTTGCTAACCTGAATGCCTTCTCTAAGGAATCAGGTTCCCAAAGGCGAAAATCATGTTGGATATCATCCTTTAAAGTCCCTATGAACACATCAATCCTATGCTCCTCTAGAATATCTTTTACCCTTATGTTCAATTTTTGGAACTCCTCAATGTGCTCCAACCCTTTTGTTTGAGACTTATCAATTGACTAAAAAAAGTGTTGCTTTTTGTATCCTCATAATGTGCTATCAATTCTTCTGTAAAAATTGCCCAGGTGATAAATTGTTTACAAGAGCAAAGCCATTGATACCATACAAACTGATTTGGTTCCAAATATAAAGTTGCAATATGTACCTTTTGTGTGTTTTGGACATTATTGAGATCGAAAAATTGATCCATCTGTAATATCCATGTTGTGGGATCCTTGCCATCAAACTTCCTCATATCTATTTTTGGAATATGGTGGGTCTTCGATCCAACATTAGAGTCTATGGAATCATGATTAACATTTCTTTTGTTGTCCTCATGAGTTTCCTTTACTACCCTTTCACCATTAGTGACCATTTCTTGTAGCAACTTATTCATATTTATCTTCAATTCGTCCATGTCTGTCTTCAAATCTATCTTCAAATCGCCCATCTTAGCTTCTACACCTTTCTTTAAACCATCGATCTTAGCTTCTACATCTTTATTTAAACCATCCATCTTAGATTCTGTTCCTTTTTGTGCAAGTGACAATTGTTGCACTTGGTCTCGTAATTTTGATATATCATGTTACATTTCTTCCTCTTCTTCATGGGTCATGCTAGAGCTTTCAGGTTGCCTACTAGGTGTTTGCATTTTCTTTCCTCGAGGCATCAATTACCAATAATAATGCTTTACTATGCCCTTTGAATTCCTTCAAACTAATTTTTCATACCAATCTTATGCAAAAATTTTAAAAAAACTACACACCTTTTTTCACTTTGTAGGAGCCTGATATTGAATCTGATGTATCTCTGTAATTTCAGATCATCCAGTTCTGAAATTGCAATCTGTGGTAGACCTCTATGTTCTCTTTCCAATGCCACCAGTCGGATCCAAATTGGATTCTCCCAAGAAGAGTTATCTGAAATCTCCCACAGTGACCTGATTATAGACTAGTTCAGTAGAGCGAACTTGTACAACGTGCCACGAGTCACTGTTTCGACCTTTAGCTCTGAACAATATATAGAAGAAACTACAGTCCATCTTCTTTCTGCACCTTCTTACAAAATTTCAATCCAATGCTTAGAGAAAACGTTATGACGATTTTCCCCAGGTCACCTGTTAGGAATGTAATTCAGGAGTCTGCAAAAATCCAAACTGCCTCAGATCATATCTCTGCAAATATAGCGCAAAAAGCTCTGAAAGTCAGACCCAAGATTTAGCACGATGTCTTCTCAAATGGGTTTTTTTTCAACTTCTGAAACGTTGATCCAGGTGGATATTGGTGGCCACCTGCCAAGTCCACCTGGACCCCCACCATTGTCTTTATCAGCATTTTCAGTTTCCTTAATTGTAACACAACTTACTATTTTTAGCATTTTTTCGGGTCCTGAACTTCCGGAGCCGTTTTGAGGCCCTAAACGACATTTTTTGTGGAATCCGGGGGCAACATAGGTCCATAGTTTCCTGTTCCAACAATGATAGTGCTCGAATAGATCTTTCTAATGAGCTATTGTACGCGTCAAACAGAGATCATATGCTAAAGTTACGACCCCGGGAAGTTGATGTACCAACT
>APFE031192377.1:0-36749 GCA_000404065.3 Pinus taeda | reverse complement strand
GAATCATCAAAGAATCATTCATTTGTGTAATGTAAAGGAGGTTTCCCCCTCGAAGAGGCTGAATTCTAAGGCATTGATCTATCTTTTCTATATTTTTGTGAGTTGGTTTCATAACACAATCATTCTTATAATGCCCTTATTTTCCACATCCTAACATAGGTTCACAAAATTTATTATAGATTTGTATCTTCCTTTAGATTTAAATCTCACACTTGAGGCCTTTTTTTTATTTCTACTATAAGTTCATTCTCTTTAGAGGAAAGGAATATTTGTTTTTCTTTCCATGTTTTCTTGTTTCATCTCCTTTGAAGGAAAATATGAGCCTATTTCATCAAAACTTAAACTCACTACATTAATACCTATTACAACAACCAAAGTATACCATAGGTCTGGAAGAGAACACAACAATATCGATGCTCTTATCATCATATGAAATCTTAATATCAACATATAATAGTTGAATTACCACAACATTGGAAGCATTCAGATGCACTCTCATTGAGCTCTATTCTTCCTCCTCATGTTATACAAAATTTTCCATTGGAACCATTTTTTCATCAAGGAATTAGATTAATTCAAATCCCCTAACTTAATCCATAAATCCTTTCTTGTATCCTAACTTAAGCCATCTAGTAATAGTAAATATGAGAGACACAATCGTATTGTGCTCTTTTCCTTTCGATCCAACTTGGTCTCGTCTTTTGTTGACACCCCTATCTATCAAAAACCTATATTCATAGTCATTCATTTATATTTGTATTGGAAGTATTGGTTAATTGACATCAAGGAAAGGGGGAGGTTATTTATGTCCAAAATAAAGAATGGAAAATGAACACAATTGAAAATAATTGTTTTACACTTTTGATGATCCATTTGGAAATGCCATATTTGAAGGCATTTTTACTCCAAGTACATAGCTAAAAGCAAATCATATGATATATGGTTAGAAATATTATTTCAATAACTTTACAACAAATATATCACTCCTTCTAACTCCATAGGAATGAGGAGATATGAATTATTTCATCAAGATGACCCAACCAAAGAACAAGCAAGCCAACCCAACTAGGTTTATAAATCATCCCCATAAGTGAATGAAAAAAAATCTTTAAATAAAGGAAATATGTGTTAATTTTAGTACAAGAGAGGAAAAAAGGGATATGGAGATACAAATGTAGATGAGGAATAACTTTTGGGGTCATTATCAGATTCTAAGGGTGGAGACAAATTTGTGATTTCTAGGGTGAATGGGCCATGTAATCATTTTTGCAACAAAATTCGTTATATGATGCATTGGAAAGTGAAACGTTGAGGATATATACAAAAAATATTCTTATACCTATTTTTCAAATTTCATACCCTGATTCACAATAATTATGGAGATATTATCTAAGGAATTTAGGCTTCTTGAATGCTCCTAAAATCTTATTCAACCAAGTCGATATGGCATTTTCACTATATCTTTTGTTATAAGACATTTCATAATGTAAAAATTGAAGGATATAGATAAAAAATGATCATGTATCAAATTTAATAAATTGGTGCACAATAATTTTGGAGATACTTATTCAAAAATGCTCCTAAAATCTTATTCAAGAAGGTTATTTGGTATTTTTTCTATATCTTCCATTATGTTATGTTTCAAAATTTGAAATATGTAGGAGATAGAGAAGAAACCTCAAGGTACATATGATGGAAAATTCAAACCTTTTTCACTATAGTTTTGGATAAATAATATGAGGAATTTAATTTTCCAGAATGTTCCTAAAACATGCTTCAAATATATCAGCTTGACATGTTTGCTATAAATTTGTCTCTGAGATGCCATTAATATTATAAAATTTGGATGAGACATAAAGTAAATATCTACATATATTTGATAGAAAATTCATAACCATATTTTCAAAAATGGATATATGGCATTCCATGCAAACTCTTCCTTGGGAAGAAGCCAAAAGAAACAAGTTTCACGAGAACTAGACTTGGTGAAGGAAGAAGTAATAGGTAGAAAAAAATAATTCTTTTTTGTAAAGATATAAGAAGCAATAAGGCTTGCTGAAAGTAGAAACAATCAACAATTATTTTGAAGAGGCAAGAAAACTTAGTGAAGTAGGTTTTTTCCTATGAATATTTGCAACAACAATGATTGCTATCTCATTCAGGTGGGCTCCTGGAAATAAGAAGAGTGGATTGGTGTATCCCTTAAGGCTGGTGCCTAAAAATTAGTATATGGGATGTGTTCCCATTGTATGTTGTGAGAAACTATGATGTAGATTTGCAAGTTCTCATGAAATTTTAATCAAAATCACAAGATGCAAGCCTACTCCACTGCTCTGTGGACTTCAATTCACAATTTAGAACATAAATCACAAACTTGCAATGAGAAATAACACACAGAAACACAAAGTATTTCCAAGGGAAATAAATATGTTAAAATCCCCTTTGCTCGCTTTCATTAATCTAATGAATAGAGATGTATTACAATTTCCTTGCTCAACATAGCACAACCTGCAAGTGAATAACCAATCTCTCTACTCACTGAGAAGATCTGACCCAGACTTAGTTAACTTATACCTCTTCTTGAGCCCATATTTCCTTGCACAATAATTGAGGAATTAGGACCCTATTATTTAGTAAATTCCTCCAAAATGATTGCGTAGTTCCAAAGGTTGATCATCTGAATTCATGCAACACTCGTACACTCATGACTAGTCTACAACTAATGTTACACTACCTTGGAATCTCCACCAAAGCTAGGAATCTCGAATTCTCTGAATGCACTACCTATTTTAGGATAATTTATCAATTAATTGGATGATCACTAAGTTAGACTGAAGTCCCACTGGATAACCAACCTTCAACTAGTTCCTCTAATAGTTAGAACTAGTTTAACTAAAAGTAACTTGAAATAATTGACCTTGATTACTACAAATTAGCAATCACACATCTTTAAATGAAATGTAACTCCCCTTACTCAAATTTACTGAGCTAACTAAGTGACAAGAACCATGTCACCTTAGCTAACTACATACAAGTTGTTTGTTGATGTGGAAATTCAAATTTTCTCATTTTGGCCAAGCCAAAATCAAATTGAGAATTTATTGTTGAAATTTTCAACACTCCCTTTCAATAAGAAAGGGATTATGAAACGCCCCTATCCTTCACCTATCAAAATCAAACTTACCTCTTGAAAAAATCTTTGTAGCAATGTTAGCATCTTGTTCCTCTCTCGGAATGTATTGTAGCAACATTATTCGCCTCTGTACACAATCCCATAAATTGTGATACCATATATCTATATGCATGGATCGATCGTGAAATATAAGGTTCTCATAGAGCTTGATTCAAATATTCTTATCACAGTAGATCACAGTTGGTTCCATCATTTGACCAAATAATCCCACAAGTATCTTTCTCATCTAGATCCACTCACATGTTGCTTGACTTGCAGTCATGTATTCTGCTTATCTCAATTTGAGCAGCAAATATCTTTGCTTCTTGTTGTACCAAGAAACAATTGTGGAACCAACGTTGAAAATTCCTTTAGGTGTACTCTTTAGGTCTTGTGTACTCACTACCTAATCTTCATCTATGAAGCCACATAGATTCACTCCCTATGTGTGTCTATACCATAGTCGAAACTAGGTAATTTCTTTGAGATACCTTAAAAAATTCTTAGCTACCTTCCAAAATAATTTAGTTACACTAACCATATCTTGGCTCAATCGGTTGAATGCACAACACATTTTTGGTTGTATGTTCACAAAATACATCATTGAACCCACTAGAGGCTGATAAATGGTATCATCCACTTCTTCACCTGAAGTGGCATCCTTGTTCCTCTAGTTGGTCGCTAGAGGTGTCTCCATGGGTTAGAAACTCTTCATGTAAAATATTTGTACTATCTCCTTTGCATACTTTCCTTGAGACAAAAATATCTCCCCATCACCTTGCCATACTTCCAACTCGAAGAAATAGTGCATGAGACCCATGTCCTTCATTTAAAATTCTCTTGCAAGGTCTTCCTTGCAAGATCTGATCATTTGCTTATCACCAATTAAAATCAAATCATCAAAATATAAGACAATAATAATTAATTTACCTTCTACCAATATGGGATAGATGCTTGCATTCGATTCACTTATGGTGAAGCCTAAACTAGTGAGATAACTTTCAATCCTACTGTACCAAGCATGGGGTGCTTTTTTGAGACTGTACAATGCTTGATTGAGCCTACACACATGATACTCCCGATCAAATGTCTCAAAACCTTATGGTTTCTAGATGTACACATCTTCCTCAATAACCCCATTGACAAATGGTGTTCGAACATCCTTATGGTCGATCTTCCACCCCATCTGTATGGCCTATGCAAGAATTAATCTAATGGATGAGTAGCTAGATACAAGAGCAAAACTATCATCATTTTCAATTCCATCAACTTTAGAGTATCCCTTGGCCACAAATATGGCCTTATACTTCTCTATGATTCCATATGTTGCATGCTTTACCTTGAAGATCCATCTTGAACCCATAACTAATTTATCTGCTACTCTTGGGACCACGTCCCAAACATTATTATTTACAATGAATTTGTATTCCTCAACCATTGCATCACCCATACAGATTTCTCTATTGTTTCGTCGAAAGAGGATGGATCAATCTCTACAAGCTCAGTCATTAGAGCCATGTAGCCAATGTACCAATGAGGTGACATCCTCTACCTACAAAGATTTGAAGGAGCTCCCACATTCTCCCTCCTTTCTTTCTCCTCATTCCTTTCCCCTCATCAAAATTTACATCCCTTTGCAAAAATTGCATTCTAAGGGAAGGTAAGAACACAAGCTAGCTGTGAGGAATTTTTGTGTCACCCACAAATACCCCCAACTCTATTGTTAGCTCAAGTTTCTTCCTTGATAATATGGCGACATGGAAGTAAATAGAGGCTCAAAAAAATCTGAAGTGCGATACATCCGGCCTTCTCCTCGAGAAAGCCTCCTTTGTATAATAATATTCTGAATCATATGAGGACTCTGATTTTGCAAGTAGACAAATGTGTTGCATGCCTTTGGACACAAATGCAGTGGTAGGCCTTTTTCATCGAACATAGCCCTTGCTTCTCCCATAATTCTACGGTTCTTTCTCTTAGCTATCCCATTCTATTATGGGTTGTGGGGTGTTGTCAGCTCTCTTCAAATACCTTCTTGCACAAAAAAAAAAATTGAATTCATTTGAAACGTACTCACCTCCATTATCGCTCCTAAGATCCTTCACCTTCTTATCGGTTTCTTTTTCAACCAGTGCCTTGAATTCTATGAAATTGGAGAATTTTTATGCCTTCCTCTACATGAAGAAAATCAAACACTTCGTTAATAAGCCATCAATAAAAATTACAACATATTTGTGTCTGGTAGTGGAGGCTACTGAGAGAGATCTATAGACATTAGAGTGGATCCGTTCGAGGAATGCACGTGCTTTGTTTTCCTGATCATGGAATGTGGATTTTTCATACTTGCCAAATGTACATCCTTTGAATACATCCTACTGCTCAATTGCTCCTTTAGGGATGACAGTGGTTATATACTGCATAATCTTCAAGGCACCATGATGCAAATGGCCATGTATTTTGTGCCAAACTTCACTGACATAGTGGCTCCGCACTTTATGTGCCTTAATTCTTAATGTAGCATAATCTTCCACATTTAGTTTATACATGTTCTTCACACAAAACCTGATTTCTTCACCTATCTCATGGATATGTGTCTAAGGAATTCTTTTCCACGGACTTCAAAAACTTCAACAGAGATTATATTTTTCTTTAGGCCTGGAACAAACATGATATCGTTGAATCTGAGGGCCGATCCCGACTCCCTCTAAAATATGATTGGAATAATCCTGGTGATGCTGTAACTTCCATCATCCTCCAACTCGACGTGCATCCAGAAATATTTATCCTCCAGGTCACTAAAAAACCTTCTACACCCTATCATGTGGAACGATGCACCTAAGTGAAATTACCACATGCTACACATCAGTACACTTTCCATGCATGTGATAAGGGTGTAGTGAAGCTGTAATTGTGAAGCCAAAGCTTCACGTACTACTCCTCCTAAAGTCTTCTTTCTCGAATTTTTTTGTGGGCACTTCATGGCATAGTGCCCAAATTGATGACAATTGAAGCATTTACTTTTGGATAAATATTTATTCTTCACCTATGTTTGGATTCTGATTTAGTTTGATATTTCTTCCCTTTTCCATTCTTTCCCTTTCCAACCAATGCAAATTTTTATTCATCCCCACCTTTGGATAAAGTCCCATCTCTAGTATTTTGCCTTATTTCCTCCTATACCAAATCATACCATAAGCATTCCCAATTTGGTAGTTTCTCCCTCCCGTTCACTGAATCATGGTAGCTATGCTAGCTCTTGGGAGGGACGAGAAGGGCTACGCTTACCAAGACATATTCTGCGACATTTACACCAACCCCACCAAGTTCATGATGAACTTGTGTGAACCTGATCAGATACTATGGATTAGTTTCATTCTTCTTCATCTTGATATTTTGAATTTTATCCTTGAGCGCCTGCTTCTTGTGGTCGCTACTATTCTTGAACAATTCTACCAGTGTTTTCCACATTGTGAAAGGATTTTATTTCCCATGGCGATTTGAGACAATATGATCTGACACTCCCTCCAATATTATTTTCCTTGTCTTGACTACATATTTATTCCACTAAGCAAGGTTATGGGCATCATATGCTTATGTTTTTGCAATGTTTATCTTGACATATTATAGCAATCCATTGTCATCCAACACCACTTGCATGTGATCCTTCCATGCAGTGAAATTAGAGTTTCCTTTAGAGGAAAACTCTAGTCTCATCCAATTGAAAGTAATGTTCCAAAATCTACAAAGATATTTCTATACTAAACAAAAAAATTGATCCTCCTGAGAAACAACTTCAAACTTCCTGCTCTGATACCATGTAGAAATTATGATGTCAATTTGCAATTTCTCATGAAATTTTAGTTAAAATCACAAGGCACAAATCTACTCTACCCCTCTACAGAATTCAGTTCATAATTTAGGACATCATTCACAAACATGCAATGAGAAATAACACACATGCACACAATATTTTTCTAAAGACTACTTTTCCTGCCTGCATTAATCTAATGAATAGAGATATATTAAAATGGATTTACTCAGCTGAGCACAACCTATAAGTGAATAACCTATCTCTCCTCCCATTGAGAATATCTAACCTAGAATTAATCAATTTCTACCTCTTCTTGAACCCCTATTTCCTTGCACAATTCCTGAGAAATTTCACCCCTATTATTTAGGAAATTTCTCCAAAATGATTGCACATTTCCTAGGGTTGTTTATTTGACTGCATGCAACACTTGTACACTCAAGACTAGTCTACAACTTATGTTGCACTAGCTACATCGCTCTAATGATTGATCTTGTAGAGTTTGAGCCATCCTTTTTTGAGGAAGTGGTAGAGCAACCTGTATGGGTTAATGCAATGGTGGATGGATACAAATCCATTGTAAAGAACAATGTTTGGGAAGTAGTCGCAAGCCCAATAGATAAATAATTTGTGGGTTCCATATGGATCTCCAAGGTAAAACATGTAACGGACAAAAATATAGAGAAGTATTAGGCTAGATTTGTGGCCAAGGGAGTACTCTCAAGTTGAGGGAATTGAATATGAGGAGACCTTTTATCCTATTATAAGGTACTCATCCATTATATCAATTCTTGCACTAGCTACAAAAATGGAGTGGGATATCCACCAGATGAATACAAAAAGAACATTTCTCAATGGGGTTATTGAGAAGGAGGTGTACATCAAGAAAGAAGAAGGTTTTGAGACATTTTATTAGGATTATCATGTGTGCAGACTCAAGAAAACATTGTACGGTCTCAATCAAGAACCTTGTGCTTGGTACACAAGGATCGAAAACTATCTCACTAGTTTGGGCTTCATCCAAAGTGAAGCGGATGGAAACTTATATCACATCTTGACATAAGGTAAAATGCTTGTTATTTTCTTATATGTTAGTGACTTGATTTTAACTAGTGATGAGTAGTTGATCAGATCTTGCAAGGAATACCTTGCAAGGGAATTTGAAATGAAGTACATGGGTCTCATGCACTAATTCGTTGGTGTTGGCTTATTGGGACCTGACCCAGGTTCATAGTTAAGTTAGCCAAACAAATCTTGGTACTACTAGCCCTTTTGGTAATAGTCCGTGGAGTGCAAACTAAGGTCTCACCTGAAGTAGTATGGGATGGTGCTAGAACCAAGTTTCCACACCCTTGAGATGTCTAAGAAGTTCAATTGCTTCACAGTTTGACCCTGTGCACAGGTTGCTTCGTGCACTTTCCTGTACTTCGCAACCTGATATACTACCTTCGTGCAACCCTACACAGGGGTTGAACGTCTCATTTTGCATTATTAACCAAGACCTTACTCGTATTATAACGTTAGTTTACTAGATTTTCCTACTTGAGTGATTTAAGTATACTTAACAATATAAACCATTCACAGAGTTGCGTGCAGTAAATGAACAATATATTTGCAAATTATATCAATAATTCATTAACACAAGAACTGATACACAAAATTATAACAAAACTTATCTTTATTAATTCCTTCCTCGATTAAAGACTCGACTTCACCCTACGCACTCAGCTATAGAGCCTTCTCCTACTCTACGACCTAAAGGCACACTTCAACTTGCGACTTAGTCACTTAGAATTTTTCCTACTTATTCCTTCTTCTCCTACACTTAGAGCCTCACTCTATTTATGCAATCCCATGGTCTGCGGACCATGGGTATGTCTATCCAGCTGACATTACACTATATCACTAGGGTGGAAAACCCTGTGACTCTATCATACTTTCACACCCTGCACCTGCAATTTGTGGAGCTTTACAAAAAGATTCGGTCAAAACTTGGGCTTTGAGCCCCAAAACATGGCTTGGGGGGCTTCCATGCCCAATAGGACCCCCACACAAACATCGTGACTCGTCCTCGAGTCACTCTATTGGCTCGACGATCTTTGCGCAAAGTCCCTCCAACTATTTTTGAACTGCGCAGAGGTCAGCAATGCACTGAGTTGCTACTTGCTGGATCTGCTGCATACGTTGTTCCAAGACCTCTGTGTCAAGAGTTATTCTCTACATCTGTACCAGTATTTGTTGCATATGTTTATAGTGTCGTGCCTTCTTTCGAATCCTTGGAGCATGAAGGCTGTGCTTCTGTCGGCTAGGTAGATAGCCAGCCCACCCATGTAGGGCTTCAAGCAGCTACCATTTTCTTTGGTTGGGAAAGGTTCTCCATTTAGTTTGACTAGCTCGACCACACCTCACTCTTTGAACTCCTTAACAACATATGGTCCCAGCAAATGCATTCTGAATATTCCAAGGAACTTATTAAACTTATTATCGTACAATAGCACTAAATCATTTACCTTGAAGGTCTCCAACTTAATATGGTGATCATGCCAGGCCTTCTCACGCCACTTTTGCACATTTTGATGAAGGTCGGCTAGGAGCCATTCCTCGTCAAGTTCATCCAACTATGCGAGCCTTTCTTTGAGGGCTTCGCGGTCTGTCATACTTGTGAGTGATGTTATGTGCAGGTTAGGTACAATACACTCCATTGGCATGACAAATTCCATGACATAAACTAACCAGAAAGGTGTTTGTCCCATCAGGTTCTTGCACGTCATCCTATAAGCCCAGTACTATAGGTACGCATAGGTCCTAATCACTTCGCTGTGCATTGTGTACTTTGGTTAGCGGAGTCTCCAATATTTTTTTGAATGATTCTACTATCCCATTGGCTTGTGGGTGATATGGTGTGCTTTTCTGGTGATACACATGGAACTCTTCGGTGAGTGTGCAAATGGTTTCATTCAGGAGATGTGTACTGTGATCACTCATTAATATTTTTGGACAGCCAAATCGAGTCAACACGTGATCAAACAAAAACTTCACAGTGGTAGTGGTCGTGCAGTCTTTGATTGACTGTGCTTCCACCCAACGTGTCAGGTACTTTGTTGCGATGATGATGTATCTTGCGCCCATTTTTCCTTGGGGTTTGATAGCTCCCACAAAGTTGATTGCCCAGTTTTCGAAGGGCTGCAGTTTCATTTGTGGATTCAACGGCATCTCATCCCTTTGCGATGGTTTACCAATCTTTTGCCATATATTGCAGGCCTTACAGTGTGCTTTTGAATCCTGATAAAGGGTTGGCCACCAAAATCCTCTGTGGAGAATATTATGTGTAGTTCCTCATCCTGCATAGTGTCCTCCTACAACACCCCCATGTGCATCCGTGAGGATTTGACTTTTTTCATATTCAAATATGTACCTTCGTAGTATCTCATCATTTCCCATTTTGTATAAGTTCCCCGAAAAGAGGAATTCACCACGCACAACACCAATTCCTTCTTCTATTGGATAGAGTATTCCTTCAGCATAGTCCCTATCGTTATAAAGTGGATTATATATTTGAAGTGTCCATCCATGACGTGAATAGAAAATAGTTGTGCATCAGGTAATCCTTCCTCCAAACTAGTAGGTTCCTCGTTCGTCTTAATACGTGACAAGTGATCCAATCCTGCGTTTAGGCGTCTGGGTTTTATCAAGACCTCAATGTCATATTCTTGGAACAATAAGTGCCACCTACATATGTGCCCACCCAACATAGGCTTATTGACCATGTACTTTAGCGTGGAATGGTCTGTATAAATATTGAAATGTCATCCTAGAAAATAGTGTCAGTATTTTTGGAGCACGTACAGCATAGCCAATCCCTCACACTCGGTTATGGAACAGTTCTTTTCAGCTTTGGAAAATCTATGACTTGCAAATGCGGTAGGGTGACCCAAGCCCTGTCCTCCCTCTTGTGTGAGCACCACTCCCAGTGCTATACATGATGCATCAACATGGACATGAAACTCCACATCCCATATTGGAAAGACCAGGATTGGAGCAAAGGTCAATTTCCCCTTTGGGACATCTAGGCTCTTCATGCAATCATCATTCCAATAGAATGTGACATCCTTTTTCAATATTTTCTCCATCGGCGTGGTGATCTGGGCAGAGCTTTTGATGAACTTCTTATAGTACCCTGTGTGTCCCAAGGTAGCGCGCAACTGTTTAACACTTTGTGGTGCTTCCAAATTCAGAACTACTACAATATTCACAGGGTCTACCATTAGTCCCTGTTTCCATACCACATATCCTAGTAGGTTCCCAAAGGGAACAAGGAACATACACTTGTTAAGGTTTAGCACAATCTGGTGTCACTGGCAAGTATTCATTATCAAGTATAAGCTTGCTACCTGGTGTTTAACCAATCCAAAGATAGTCCAATCATCTAGATAGACCTCTAGGAATTTGTGGATATCTTCTTTGAAGGTAGCAATAACTATGTGCGAAAAGATGGCTGACACGTTTTTTAAAAAAACCAGCATGACAGTGTATTGAAAGCATTCACATTCAGTGGTGAAGGTGGTCTTGCTCCTACCTTCTGGTGTGATTTTGATCTAGTGCTACCCTAAGAACCCATCAGTGATAGAATATGCTTCTTGCCCACTGAAATTTTCTAATACTTCATCTCTAAATGGGGTCAGGAATGGATCGTGTACACAGGCATCATTCAACTTCTTGAGGTCCACACATATTCTTATCTCACCCTTATGCTTTTTATCCTACACTACCATAGGGCTTACCCAGTCAGATTCTTCCACCAGCTCAATAATTCTGGTTGCGAGCATTTTGTCTGGTTTTAGGCAGACCTTTTCCTTGTATTTCAAATTCAAGTGATAAGGCCTCTGCTTAACTTAATTCACATCAGGTTTTAGGGTGATCTTCATCATCCCTAAATCTCTAATGATCCCCTTTAAGTCTATAATCTTGGTTGGGAATAAATCTTGGTACTCGCGGTGTAACTCAATCACCTTATCCACCGTGGCATCATCCCAATAGTCACCGAGCATTGCATACTTTGGTTTAGCCTCCGTTCCAATGTTTACCTATTCCGTTTTTACTAACATGGTGATGTCAGGGTCTTCAATCGATGGTCCTTGAACCTCATGATAGCCTTCAGTTTCTGGAATGTTAATTTTTCGCATATCTTCATCATTCTCCTCAATATTTACATTATAACACTCCAGTGCACAGCTCAGTTAGGTTGCCCATTCTGGCTGAAGCATTTCCATTGGCTTCTAGGATATTCTAAAGATAACTACTTTTACTTCTTATAGCGCATCATAAACGATATCCCAACAATGATCCTCAAATGTCAAGGTTAACAGGAATCCTTCGCGCAAGATATCCCATTTTCTCGTGCCATGGTAGAGCTCCATCTCAGTATACCGATTCACGGGTATGATACCCAGGGTATGATAGAACAGGCTAACCCACTTAGGTTGTGGCTTTTCCCTGTAGACCTTGGTCCATTTAGCGAAGTGTGCAAGTGGATGATCTCGACTGACATACTTGTCTATTAGCTTCATCTGAGGCATCCCAAACTACATGTGCATCATCCTTCTCCATTCATGGTAGTCCTCAAAAGTTCTTTGATGCGTACCCTACCATATTGCAAGTGTAGCGCATAGTACCCATTTCAAAGCGTTGAAACACTACTATTCTGTTACTTATCTTTCAAATTTGTTCAGGAAATCATCCACCTCTCTCAACCCATCATACATAGGCAGATCTCATACCTATGTTGCCACGCAATGTAACAACTTTATCATCATGTTACACATGAGTGTGGTTACCTCATGTAACCAGTTCTACCATTGTTCTATTTCCTCATCTAAATCTGAGGTGCAAGATATTTCGCGCTCCCACAAGAGTCTAGAATCCATTGTTGGATTCACCTAGTTTTTCTCCTACACGATTATCTTGTAGATACAACCTAGATCATCATCACTATCATAGTCATGAACTGGCTCTATGTAGCACAATCCTTCCACAGGGTCTAAAGGTACCACTATGCGCAATGAATTTTTCTTGAAAATCATCTTTTGCTTCTTTAGATTTATCATTCCATTCATGTCAGTGGCCCAATCTATTCCTAGTAGCATGGGATAGGGATTGCTATCATCAACAATCTCTATCACTTCGAAATCTATAAGCGCGCTTGCACCTTTGAGATCTATTGTTATTCCCAGCAATATTCCCATTTGTACGATCTTTTGATGGTTTTCCATTCACCATTGAATAGGAGACCATTGCAGTGCAGGCCTGCCCATGCACTCCCATGTTTGGTTTGGAAAGACGTTTTCATCTAATCCTAGATCCAAAATCACTTGATCCATTTCATATTCCCCAATCTACATGGTCAATCTCATCTCTCTTCCTATTCCATTGTGTGCTTCCTGAGCTTCCAGACTACGTGTGGTTCTAGCACATCTAGTGATGAGTTCTTGCCATCCCTTCATAGCTTTACTGTCACGCAACAACTTGATGCATGTCTCCAAAAATGTAGTGAGCATTAATGGGTCAATTTATGGTTCCAGTTTGTTTTTACTTCCTGAAGTGGAGGCATCCTCGAAGCTCTTCTTAGCTTCCATGAATTTCTCCTTAGCATGCTCTAAATCAAATTCTGGTTTCTTTGTTGGAGCCCTGCGAACCCGGGAACTCTCTTCGGGCTACTTGCCTTTGTCATCTCCTATCATGATACCACTTCAAAGCACGATATTTACATTCGAATCTTCTTCGCATGGCTCAAACCTCATCATTTGCAGGTTCTGAGTCGGGGGAGGTTAGAGTCCTCCTTTATCGCGCAACGTCACTATCAGCGTGGGATAGTCCTCCATCCCATGATCAAACTAGGTACAATATTAGCATGATGGTCTTGTTGGATTTATACAATCATGGGAATAATGCCCTGGCCCTTCGCAATTGTAACATATCAACTGTCCATGACCTCTTCCTGGTCCCATTCCACCTCGAGCTTGTCCGTGCCCCTAAAATCCAGTGTGCTTCATCCATGAATTTTGATTGAGGGCTTGTGTTCCAGTTTGAAATCTGTAGGTAGGAGTTTGATCCATCATCAGTTCATAACTTCTACAGGTGCACTCATCGTGGCTTACTGACCTACGGAATTTATAGAACAACTACTGGGAATTCTACGTATACTTCTGTAATATATGGTAGTTATCTGTAGCATGCTTCCCTCCTATCTAACAAATCACACACCATAATGCATGTGCCATGCTTAGTCCTACTTGTGCCTCTAGTCTCAATGGCATTGGTCCTCCTCCTTCTAGGTAGTTCACGAGGACTGGACAATGGTCCTTGTCATGTCCTTGGCCTTTTCACTTTATGCACCATATCTCCTCACATGCTTCTAGGTGCGTCGTCCTGTCTTGTTTCAAACTCTACATCTCAAGCAAAAAAAATTTCAACTACTCGTGGATATATTGAACTCCTAGGTTAGGATATTGTATCGGGGTCTCGTGTAGTCTCATCGCGATCTCCAAGGCCTCGACCTAAGTGGTTAGATTCTGCTATGAAAACATGTTCCTTAGATGTGATGATAGCGATTCTACAAACCATGCATGATGTTGCCCATCTGGCAAGGTCATATTGGCTTCACGAATTATACACATTAGTCTCTGATCCAGCTCCCAAGGGGTCTCACCTAGAAGCAGCGTGATTTCCTTAATCCAATGATCGACTGCGTATCTAATTTTGGCCTGTTGAATTCCTTTTTTAACGCAGTTTGGATATCTGCAATCCCTGTGTTCGGATTGTCATTAGAATGCTTAATGTACCAAGTTAGTGCACGATCCTGCAGAGCACTAACCAACATTTCTTTCTTCATATTGTCATCCATGACTCCCTATGCTTCCCATACAGCCCTTACAACCAACCAAAACTAGTCCAGATCTTCATTTCCTACTCCTTTGAACATCGACAACTTTATCGTGCTTTCCATATTGAATTATGGTGGTGGCAGAGGTGGTGTGGGGAAGATGGGGGTCAAGATGGTGAAACTGGTGGTGGTGTAGGTGGGAGTGGTATGCACAGAATTCACTGCTTTATCAAATTGATCGTACTTCTTGGTGAAACCTTCCCGAGCTTTTCCTTACTTTCTCATGGAAGTGAAATTAAGGGGCTTGTTTCTAGTTTTGTGCTACCTTCATTTTTGTAGATCCTCCCACTTTGTGTAGCCCAAAACATAAATTTATTCACATAACCCGCTTTTCACATAGTATCATTTTAATCCAAGTGTTCAAAGGTTTAACGTACTTCCCTTATGGTCCTTTGACGAATCGTCTTTCCACCTCACTATAGCTGACTAAAGTATCTACCTCGAACTTGGTGATAAATGATCCTATAAATCGATTGAGCTAGTGATCCACTGCACACATGATCTTATCTTCCAATGCTTCCAGTCTGTGCACCAACTATGGAGTCAACACCATAGGTCTATCAAGCCTACAACTTCCTTAACTATCTTCTAGCTTCGTGATCCAATCGTACAACTCAGAGGGGAAGGATGTAAAGAAAATTTTGTGGATTTCCGTATATAAGTAGCAATCTAACCATTCTTCCTTTGATAATCGCAAATTCCTGTTTTCTTGCACTGCGAACTTGTGAATATTTCTATCCAACCACTCTTGAATTCCTTTCTTTATAGGATTCTAGTGATATGACATCAGACATCTTTATGTAGATCTGGGTCATGGAAACAAAACCATTTGTTGGCTTATTGGGGCCTAACCCATCTTCAGAGTTAAGTTAGCCAACAAAATCTCGGTACTACTGGCCCTTTCAGCAACAGTCCGCAGAGCATGGATTGAGGTCTCACCTGAAGTAGTATGGAAGGGTGCCAGAACTAGGTTTGTGAACACTGGAGATGTCTGAGGAGTTCAATTGGTTCCAAGTTTGTCCCTGTGCACAGGTTGTTTCATTCACTTTCTGGTACCTCATAGCCTGATATACTGCCTTCACGCAGCCATACCCAGGGGCCTCACGCTATGGACTATTAGGCCTCTTGACCCAAAGACACACTTCAACTTGTGACTTAATCTCTTAGAATTTTTCCTACTTTTTCCATCTTCTCTTACACATAGATCCTCACTCTATTTATACAATCCGATGGTCCAGAGATGATGGGTAGGTCTATCCAGTCGACATTACATTACAACACTAGGGTGGATAACCCGATGACTCTATCATACTTCTGTGCCCCACACCTGCAATTTACGGAGCTTTACAACAAGATTCAGTCAAAACTTGGGCTTTGAGCCCCAAAACATGCCTTGGGGGGATTCCATGTCCAATAGTTGGGTTGGAAGTATGATAAGGTGATGGGGAACTATTTGTGTCTCAATGAAAGTATGAAAATGATATACTACAAACATTCTACATGGAAAGTTCCAAACCCATGGATACACCTCTAGCGACCAACTGGAGGAAGGAGGATACCACTTTAGCTAAAAAAGTGGATGTTATCACTTCTCTATAGTTAGTAGGTTCACTTATTTATCTTCTGAACATAGGACCATATATGTGCTATGTAATCATCCAACTAAGCCAACCTACGGTTAGGCCAACCAAACTATTTTGAAAGGAAACTAAGCATGTTTTAGTGTACCTCAAAAGAACTACCCAGCGTATACTGTGGTAAAGATTGATAGAGGGAGTGAAGTGCAGTATCATAGATGAAAATTAGGGAGGGATTCCATCAGACTGAAAGAGTACATCATTTGGAATTTTTAGTGTTGGGTTTGCATCTGTTTCTAGGTACAACATGAAGCAGAGATATGTGGTGCTTAGCTCAACAAAAGCATAATACATGGCTGCAAGTCAAGCAACATGTGAGGTGATTTTGATGAGAAAGATACTCATTGGACTATTTTTTGAGATGATGGATCAAAATATGATCTATTTTGATAATCATAGTTACATGAGGCTCCCCAAGAATCATGTATTTCATGAACGATTCAAGCATATAGATATATGGTATCATCATGTATGGGACTGTGTGCATAAGCATATAATGTTACTACAATACATTGTGACAAAGGAACAATACGCTGACATTTTGATAAAACGATTTGTCAAGAGGGAAGTTTGAGTTCCACATGTGCAATATAGGCGTGGTTGATAATCCCTTTGTTGTTGAGAGAGACTGTTGAAAAATGAAGCGAGAAATTCTCAAATTGATTTTGCCTAGGTTGAAATGAGAAAATTTGAATTGCCACATTAGAAGAGAAATTGGATGTAGTCAACTGATGTGACATGGATCTTATTACTCAGTTAGCTCAATAAATTTTAGTTAATAGTATTAGATTTCAATTAAGCATGTGTGTTTTTTAATTTGTAGCAATCAAGATCAGTGATTTCAAGTTATTTCCAAATAAATTAATTCTAATTGTTAGAGGAACTAGAGGAAGGTCAGTTGTGCAGCCAGACTTTATTCTAACTCAGTGATCATCCAATTAACTGATAAATCAACCCAAAATAGTTAGTGCATGCAGAGAATTCAAGTTCCCTAGCTATGGCGGAGATTCCAAGGAAGTGTAACATTAGTTGTAGACTAGTCTTGAGTGTACAAGTGTTGCATGCAGTCAGATGATCAACCTTGGGAATTGTGCAACCATTTCTTAGGAATTTCCTTTATAATAGGGGCTCACTTTCTCAGGAATTTCACAAGGAGATAGGGACTCAAGCAGAGGCAAAAATTGACTATGGGTCAAAGCATCTCAATGAGCAGAGAAAGATTATTCACTTGTAGGTTGAGCTCCAAGATAGAAATTGTAACACATCTATGTTCATCATATCAATGCAATAAGGTATAGGAACTTTTAGCATATTGATTTCCCATTGAAAAATAATATGTGCATGAGTGTGATTTCTCATTCCATGTTTGTGATTGATGTTCAAAATTGTGAATTGAATTCCACAGAGTAGTACAGTAGGTTTGTGTCCTGTGATTTTGATTAAATTTAATGAGAAGTTGAAAATATACATGATAATTTCTACATTGTATTAAAGTGGGATTCAGATTAGAATGGGAACTTGGATTTTTTTTCACAGGAGGATCAAATTTGTAGTTCAATTTAGTAGGATCTCTTCAGACTTAGGAATATGGCCTTCAACGTGGCTTGAATAGAGTGTTCCTTGGAAGGTAGCTCTAATTTCATTGCATGCAAGGATTTCATTGAGGCTGTATTGGATGAAAATGGATTGCTAGAATATGTCAAGACATAAATTTCGAAACCACGGACATCTGATGCCCAGAACCTTGCTAAGTGGAAGAAATATGTAGCCAAGGCGAGGAGAATAATCTTGGAGGAAGTGCGAGATCACATTGTCTCAAATATCCATGGGAAAGAAACTCCTTTCACAATGTGGAAAGAATTGACATAAGTTTTTGAGAATAGTAGTGACCACAGGAAGATGGAACTCAAGGATAAACTTCAAAATATCAAGATGTAGAAGCATGATACCATTCTGTAGTATTTCAGAAGGTTCACACAAGTTTGTGATGAACTTGGTAGGGTTAGTGTAAATGTTGCAGAAGATGACTTGCTAAGACTAACCCTTCTTTGCCTTCGTAAGAGTTGGCATAACTACCAAGATTTGGTGAACGAGAGGGAGAAACTACCTAGCTAGGAACACTTATGGTCGGATTTGTACTAGGGGAAATAAGGCAGAATACTAGATATGGGAGTTCCTTAAATGGTGAACATGAAGAAAAATTTGCATTGGTTGGAAAAGGAAAGAAGGGGAAAGTGAAGAAATCTCAAACCAAACTAGAATTTGGCCAAGGGAGAAAGAAGAAAGATTTGTCCAAAATTAAATGCTTCAACTGCCATGAATTTAGGCATTATGCCACAAAGTGTCCACACAAAAGGTCAAGAAAACATACCTCAGGAGGAGTGGCAGGTGAAGCTTTAGAGTCATAGTTCAACCTTGACTTCACCCTTATTGCATGCATTACAAGCACAATGATGGGGAGTCTGTGGTACTTGGACTCAAGTGTATCATTCCACATGAAAGGGTATAGAGAGTTTTTTAGTGACCCGGAGGAGAAGGATATCTAGATGGGCATTGAGCTAGGGGAAAATGGAAGGTATAGAACTATCCAGATTGGTACAATCACCTTTCAAAGGGAGTCAAATATCCTCTTATACTCAAGGTTGTCATCTTCATTCCAGGACTAAAGAAAAGTATCATATCTATTGTAGCTTTGAAAGATTAATGTGATAATCAACAAAGGAAAAGTATTCCTGAGATGCATGATCCAATTGGATGTTGGTGCCCACCGATCTATCCCATTTGGACCCCCACAACTGTCTCTTCCAATCCTTTTAATTTCCTAAATTGTAGCATAGTTTACTACTTTTTAGCAGTTTTTTGGGTCCTAAACTTCTAGAGTCGTTTTGAGGCCCTAAAGGACGTCCCTTGGGAAATCTACTACCAGTGATTTTTTTATCTAAAATGTTATTTTTTTTCATAGTCCTCGGAGAGATCTTTCCAACATGCTATCATGCACGTCAAACGGAGATAATATGACCAATTCGTGACCCCAAGAATTTGGTTGTCCAACTCACCCCAACGAGGCCCACAAACTCTTGGTGTTACATCTCCTCGGGTTAGGGTTTTGGTTGTTTGGGGTTTTCCCTTATTGTTTAGTAATAAAAAGGCCCTTGAGCCTCATTGTAAGATAGTTTAGAGGCATGTAGCTAACACAAATCTTCTCAGAGATAAGCTACCATCGCCCTAGCTAGTTTATTTCCTTTTCTGTTTGTAAGCATATTTCAGTATTTTACAGTAATGGAATGAATTATTTCTTTTCTTTCATATCTGTCTTTATGGTTATCTCTGTATTGTATTGTGTTCTTGTTTAAATCTAGATCAGTGGTATTAGAGCGGTCTGCTTTTTCTCTGTTTTTCTTTGCATGTCCCCAATGAGGTCGGGATATAAGCAGTTAGGGCTTGAACTAGTCGAATCTTTGCAAGACCAGCCTCGCAAATCATGACGACCTCCCATGGCAGATGAGAAGAAAGACAAGGGGGTAGGATATCCTATCAAAATCTTGCTCAAAGAAGCACTCGAGTGGCAAAGGAATGCGATGATGGATAGCTTTGTGCAGATCCTTGAGCGGCTACACAGAGGCGACGTATCGGCTTCCAACAACCACTCTGGAAATGCCACACCATTTAAGGTACAATTCAATTTTGAAATCCCCATCTTCGATGGTCAAATAGATGTAGATGTTGTAGATAAATGGTTAAATCTGCTAGATGGGTATTTTTCTATTCATGAATTTTCAAGTCGAGAAAAGATTGTTTTCGCTCTTCTCAAAGTAGCCCCCCACATCAAGGACTGGGGGGAAACCTACTGCAAGCAGAAGGATGAAAGTCCAGCCTCACTGCTTTTAGCCACACCCACTTGGGATGACTTCTGGGATGCCATCAAGGAGCAATAATACTTGTTGGAGAGGTAAATCCCCTCTACGGATAGAGGCGATCCCTACTAGCCCAGAAGGGGTCTAGCAACAATCACTCAATGCTACTATGCAAGCTCCTAGTTGCAATTAAAAAGTGGGCAATGAACACCTACTTGGATTCCAGCACTATTGTTTGATGAAGAGATGTCTCTCTCGCTCCTTTGCTCTGGTCGGTCGTGATCCTCCACTATCCTTGTTGAAGGACACTTGCACATGCAAAGAGAAGACAAACACAAGCGTGAAATCTAATAAAAGCAACTATACAACAATCAGAAAAGATGTAATTAACATTAACCATTATAAAGACAAATGAGAATGGAACCATAACAATATTCATCTATCATTTATTAATAAAAAACAGAGAAAGGTACAACCAATGTTCTGATGTTGAGTCCTTCTCAAGAGGGTCCAGCTAGCAAGTCTCATAAGAATTCACCCTTGGAGGTAGATCTCCCAAGACAAACAAATCTCTCTCTCACACAAGGCAACAAGACTTCACAACCTTCCTTAAGCTCTCTAGAAATCCACACTTTAACACACCAACTTCCTATTAGGGGCAGCACTCAAAACACTATGAATTCCACTCTGTCAAAAACTATATCCAAAAACTATTTCCCAAAAACTAGCTGCTCATGGCAATGGTGGAGGCTTATATAGGGGAAGGAGTCTCCATGAATGGTGGAAGGATAAGCTTATCTCAAAGAAAGGTGGCTCATATGACGAACATACATGCCATAGAAGGGAGGGCAACATTCAAAAGGCCAACAACTAGGTATGGATTCATCTGGAAGGCTGGCTGTTAGAACAAACTCGCCCAAACAGGATCAGCTCGGGTGTATAACTGGACTGGAGCACTGACATCGCGTCTTAATAACGGAGTAGACTATGTCAGCACCACTTAATACAAACATAGGATGCGCTGTTTCTGAAATTCGACCAGTGTGGAAAACCCGTGTTCTTCCGCGCTGGCAGCGCATCAGTTGCACTAGAAGCTGCCAGTCAGCGCAGTTATTTCAATAACAGTCGCGATGATGGAATAAACTTTGGCAAAGAGGGTCATTTGGCCAATTCAGAGAGCATGAACATGATGGATTTGATTTCATGACACAGTAGGGAGACTGACAGGGAGACAGTGACAAATTACTATGTAACAGATGCCCCCTAAAGCATGAAGCCCGAGAGAGTGGGAGGGGTGAAATGCTTTACAAAACTGCTGAACCGGAACACCACCAGGAAGAACCTGCACGTAGCTACAACTGATATCTCGATTACATGTAGTCTAGGCATGGGCGCAACCATCCAAAAGACATACGAAGAAGGTATGTGGTATGGACGCAGCCACTCAGCTGAAGAGACCATGATGATAAAAAGGTATGGTCGTAGCCATCCTAAAAGACTCAGGTATGGGCGCAACCATCCATCAATGAGTCAAATAACAATCCACAAAATCGTAGCCTGGTTCACATCAGACTAGAACCAGGGTCTTGCGCTCCATCCAAACCCGAACGAAGTACAAGTCCAAGCATGTGAATACAGGAGTCGAAGTCGAACATGCTTGACATCATCTGACTACTAGCCAATGATGAAAGCTGTTAACAGACGTGAGAGGTGCCACCAATAATGACGATGGTCCTCAAGGTACTATAGGTACAATCCATGGCGTGCGAATGAATGAGCCAGTGTCGAACACCCGTAGAGTCATCCGATCAGAGGCCAATGATGAAAACCTCACATCGAACATGAAGAACCTGCCATTTAGGCATGCAGGCTCCAAGGTACCTGAAGGGAGTCTCTAGGTCACCTTCCTGGATAATGTGCTGAAGTCGACAGGAAGTGATCTTCGTCGAAGGTGGGCCATAATGTTTCCCACATCATCGACACGAGACGGAAAGAGACAATATGTTTTGTGTGAGATATCGGAGGGAGGTTGAGTATCCTTGCAGGGGCCAACTTCTCTTGAACATATCGGCGGCACAATGACGGATTTGGCAGTATTTGAGGTCAAATGATCAGGGGTCGTGATGACAAGAGGATGAGCAGATGAATGGTCAAATAGGATAACCCAAACCCATGGAGTAAAATGTGAAACGAGATGAGATGTCCCCACCTAGACACGAATGCAAACAGTGCCATGTTCAAGAGCGACATACTGCCGATCACGACGATTATGTTTCCTTTATTTCCCCCACCATTTCTTGCTAGTACCCCGGTTACTTTTGGATGACAAGGTTGACGGGGATAGCATATGCTTGAGGAGTGTCATTTCGACGGAATCCGATGTCATTAAGTTTTAACGAGTCTGACAAAGGAAGAACTCGACGTCTTTTCTTGTTTAGAGAGTCTGAAAAGACAACGGAAAAGAAAACTCCAGGGGGGTGGTTTTTCATAAAGTTGTGTCTCTCGAGCGCGAAAAAGTATAAAATGATGCTCGAAAGAACCGCCCAACCAGAATGATTGAGGAGTACTTTTCGTAAATAGTGACTTTGACCCAAAAATGTAAAAAAGTGGTCAGAAGCACGTCGTTCTAGAGCCAATAACGAGTGCGAAACGACAAACACCCGGCGATCTTTGTTAATTTAAAAGGTCGAAAAAGAGCTTTAAAAGCGACCGCCTCTCGTTCCTTTTGACGAGCTGAAAGGGAGCTCGGCTATCTTTTCTTGCTTTATGTCGGAAAAGAGCTTAAAGACGACTTTTTTTTTGGGACCAAGTGTACATAGAACCATTGTGACCTCGCTGGTTCTGAGAAGCTGCACAAGAAAACCACCTGCGTAAACCTGTTCGACATGTTAAGAAACATAGTAAAAGATGCATAAAGGCATTACATAGAGACATTAGCACTAAATCCATGGTGAAAGCATGACAAAAACCCACTTTTATAAAAACCATAGTCAATTAAGAATTTTTTACCATAAATAGGGGGGTAAAAGACATTTTTTACCATTGTTACCATTTTGAGTCTTGGAGAACGTTGTGGAGCTATGAAGTTGACGGAGCGAATTCCACCCAGTGTGGACACCATTCATCCGGTAGCTTGTTCTAGGTAGGTTCCTCTCGCCCTGCGCTTCATTTTGAGTCCTTTTTTGAGCATTTCCATAGTGGGATTTGGCCATTTGCCCGAATTTTTTGAGCATTGGTGCGCTCTCGCTCAGCACGGATTCGCTCATCGGGTCTGCGCTGATCGATTTATGTTTACACACACCACCTCTCGGGTCAGCGCGGAAAACACGTGTGCTTCCACGCTGACCCAAGGAAAAAAACAAAGAGGCGCCATTATCAGCGCGACTATTTTAAAAACAGCCGCGCTGGGGCCATGAAGTTTTATTTCTAAGTTTTTGAACGTTCAAACTTCAACGGTTAGCATTCTAATGTTTTTTGGTGGTCATGTAGGACGTAATGGCATTTGTGTGGCAAGAGAAGGCTCATGATAACGAATATATAGCCGCTTATTCCAATGCGGGGTGCCGAAATGCAATGCGGGCATGCGGTTTCCTCAAATTTTTCCTTACTCCACGCCTGAGAGCACAACCTGATCTCCTTGAGCTCTTGATCAGGGCTTGGAACCCAGTTAACGAAAAATTCACAATCCGAGGCCGTGATATCGAGTTCGATTACATGGATATTTACTTTTTGACTGGGTTGTCACGCTAGGGTGCGATGCCCGTTCTGGAGGGGCAACAGCCCAGTGGTGAGACTCTTGACTAGCTCATAGCTCGAGTGTGTCCACAGGCGCATAAAACACGGAGTGGAAAGGTGAGAATTCCAACGGTGGGTGACATGGTCCTTCGCACCATACTCCTCATGGTGACCCAGGCATCGGGGAGTTTGGCCAATCATGAGGCCTCAAAGGCCCATCTACTATTAGCTCTCGAGTGTCTACAGCCCACTGTATTCAACTGGGAAGCAGCGGTAACGACCAGCATCAAGAGGCAACTGAGCAACTGTCGACGTGGAGAGTCGAAATAGTTCAACTATGGGTCGCTCCTACTTCCACTCATTTTTGAGGGGGTGCCGGCCTTACAACTGCAGGATATGGTTGTGGATCTGCCTAACGGCCCACGGGAGACGAGGGCCACTCGATGGGCCCGGGTCATGCCGCGTGGAGGTGGCGGCCACTCAGTGTCATGGGGTGTTTTTTTCCGAGAGTGGCTGCATCGTCAGGTCATTTTCGTCGAGGACTGGCCATATGGCAGTATGGATTTCCGCAGTGATCCCGACATGCCACTGCCTGCGGGAGAGAATTGGGACGATGGAGGTAAAACACTTGATCTCTTTTTAATTTTTTATCTTTTGTAATGTTTTTTAAATTTTTCATGTACATGTCCTGATAAATGTTATGATATGCAGATGTGGGACCCACGAGACCCCTTGGCCTAGCTCCGGAGGCACGGAGAGAGGGACAAGGCACTGGGGTCCTGGCCCTGGCTCCTCTAGTAGGCGAGATGATGGAGACTGTGGTGCACAATCTCGAGGGCTTACTGGCGGGAGTGCCAGATTACCAGGGGATCGAGGAGGTCCCCATAGCTTCTCAGGCTCACACAGTGGGGGTCGAACCCAGGATGCACCGCCTCTTGAGGCGGTATATATATCGTGTGGCACACTAAGGCGCTCAAAAATAAGTGTACATGTCTAAAGTAAAGTCGATGTCCTCAGTACATCTGAGATGTATGTCTCTCAAAAACATCAGTGAAAAATGATTCCTAGGCATCTACTATGGTAGGTTATTCTCTATGTAGCATGCCACTACTCGTGCCACCCGCCTCAAAAGGCGGTGCATCCTGGGTTCCACCCCCACTGTGTGAGCCTGAGAAGCTATGGGGACCTCCTCGATCCCCTGGTAATCTGGCACTCCCGCCAGTAAGCCCTCGATATTGTGCACCACAGTCTCCATCATGTCGCCTACTAGAGGAGCCAGGGCCAGGACCCCAGCACCTTGTCCCTCTCTCCGTGCCTCCGGAGCCAGGCCAAGGGGTCTCGTGGGTCCCACATCTGCATATCATAGCATTTATTAGGACATGTACATGAAAAATTTAAAAAACATTACAAAAGATAAAAAATTAAAAAGAGATCAAGTGTTTTACCTCCATCATCCCAATTCTCTCCCGCAGGCAGTGGCATGTCGGGATCACTGCGGAAATCCATACTGGCATATGGCCAGTCCTCGACGAAAATGACCTGACGATGCAGCCACTCTCAGAAAAAAACACCCCATGACACTGAGTGGCTGCCACCTCCACGCGGCATGACCCGGGCCCATCGAGTGCCCCTCGTCTCCCATGGGCCGTTAGGCGGATCCACAACCATATCCTGCAGTTGTAAGGCCGGCACCCGCTCAAAAATGAGCGGAAGTAGGAGCGACCCGTAGTCAAACTGTTTCGACTCTCCACGTCCACAGTTGCTCAGTTGCCTCTTGATGCTGGTTGTTACCGTTGTTTCCTAGTTGAATACAGTGGGCTGTAGACACTCGAGAGCTAATAGTAGATGGGCCTTTGAGGCCTCATGATTGGCCAAACTCCCCGATGCCTGGGTCACCATGAAGAGTATGGTGCGAAGGACCATGTCACCCACCGTTGGAATTCTCACCTTTCCACTCCGTGTTTTATGCGCCTGTGGACACACTCGAGCTATGAGCTAGTCAAGAGTCTCACCACTGGGCTGTTGCCCCTCCAGAACGGGCATCGCACCCCGGCGTGACAACCCAATAAAAAAGTAAATATCCATGTAATCGAACTCGATATCACGGCATCGGATTGTGAATTTTTCATTAACTGGGTTCCAAGCCCTGATCAAGAGCTCAAGGAGATCAGGTTTTGCTCTCAGGCGTGGAGTAAGGAAAAACTTGAGGAAACCGCATGCCCGCATTGCATTTCGGCACCCCGCATTGGAATAAGCGGATATATATTTGTTATCATGAGCCTTCTCTTGCCACACAAACGCCATTACGTCTTGCATGACCACCAAAAAACATTAGAATGCTAACCATTGAAGTTTGAACGTTCAAAAACTTAGAAATAAAACTTCATGGCGCCAGCGCGACTGTTTTTAAAACAGTCGCACTGATAATGGCGCCTCTTTGTTTTTTCCTTGGGTCAGCGTGGAAGCACACGTGTTTTCCGCGCTGACCCGAGAGGTGGTGTGTGTAAACATAAATCGATTAGCGCAGACCCGATGAGCGAATCCGCGCTGAGCGAGAGCGCACCAACGCTCAAACAATTCGGGCAAATGGCCAAATCCCACTGTGGAAATGCTCAAAAAAGGACTCAAAATGAAGTGCAGGGCGAGAGGAACCTACGTAGAACAAGCTATCGGATGAATGGTGTCCACACTAGGTGGAATTCACTCCGTCAACGTCATAGCTCCACAACGTTCTCCAAGGCTCAAAATGGTAACAATGGTAAAAAATGTCTTTTACCCCCCTATTTATGGTAAAAAATTCTTAATTGACTATGGTTTTTATAAACGTGGGTTTTTGTCATGCTTTCACCATGGATTTAGTGCTAATGTCTCTATGTTATGCCTTTATGCATCTTTTACTATGTTTCTTAACATGTCGAACAGGTTTAGGCAGGTGGTTTTCTTGTGCAGCTTCTCAGAACCAGCGAGGTCACAATGGTTCTATGTACACTTGGTCCCAAAAAAATTTTTGTCTTTAAGCTCTTTTCTGACATAAAGCAAGAAAAGATAGCCGAGCTCCCTTTCAGCTCGTCAAAAGGAACAAGAGGCGGTTGCTTTTAAAGCTCTTTTTCGACCGTTTAAATTAACAAAGATCACCGGGTGTTTGTTGTTTCGCACTCGTTATTGGCTCTAGAACGACGTGCTTCTGACCACTTTTTTACATTTTCGGGTCAAAGTCACTATTTACGAAAAGTACTCCTCAATCATTCTGGTCGGGCGGTTCTTTCGAGCATCATTTTATACCTTTTCGCGCTCGAGAGACACAAGTTTATGAAAAACCACCCCCCTGGAGTTTTCTTTTCCGTTGTCTTTTCAGACTCTCTAAACAAGAAAAGACGTATATATATACATGGTGTTTTTATTGTATCTTATGCTGCTCATGTTTTGTTGATTTACATATTACGCAATTGTCTGTCCAATACATAATTAGCCAATGCATCGGTTACTGCATTAAGTCTTCTTGGAATGTGATGATAAGTAATGTAATCAAAATCTCTTTCCAATAACTTAACACGTAAATACAACCTTAAAATACGATGATTTCTGACGGAATATCGTCCGTTGAGCTGGTGGACTACAAGCTGCAAATCTAAGTTTACAACCAATGAGCGGATTCCGAGGTTAATCGCCTCAGCTAATAATTCAATTACAGCACTATATTCAGCCACATTGTTTGTTGTACAACCCAGACACACTCCTTGAATATCTACTAACTCACCATGAGGATCGTAGATCACCCATGCCGCAGATGACAGATTGCGAGTACTGCGCGAAGCACCATTAGCGAAACCAACGTAAGGTGATCCAGACATCTGTTTAAGAAGCACAAAGAAACAATAAGCGGCGATCACACCGACACACTAATACAAAAATTAAATAAACGTGCACACACAGAACACACTGTAAAAAAGGATATGCATGTAAAAAATGTAAAGAGCTCGCATGATACTTATTCAAGTCAAGCCCTTTCCAGGGCTTCGCCTTATTGCGCTGATGCATAACTGGCCTAGATAATGTAGGCATCACTCGGCCTGTTTTATAAAATGATCAACGAAACTGATGATCTGCCCATGACCCCCGACCGAGCGAGGCTTACAAGCTAGAGGATCAGTGCCCCCATTGGCAGAGGGACCGAGGGTGGCAAGAGAGTGCAATGAGGAATCAGAGCGAACCGAGACCAAAGCAAGTGAAGCAAGGCTCAGAGGTGGGAGGGAAAAGACACCCATGAGGGTAGGATCTTTCAAAAGCCCAGCTCCCACACTCTCAAGAGGAATAGAGGTATGCTCAATGAATGGTACGTTTCCCTCAGAAGAGGAAGCGAAGAAAGAAAGCTGGTCGACCGTGACAATTTTCCCCTGATGGGGTAACCGAATGACACAGAAGAGGGATGAAACCACGGCACGCATGGCATACGTCCAGCTCCAGCCCAGAAGGAGGTTATATGTTAGATTGTTATCCACAACCTCAACTTCTACTTCCACAGTCTTCCCTTCTAAGCTAATTGTTAGTCGTTGAAGAATACCATAAGGTCGAGATTCTCTCCCGTCGAATGCTTCCAAGGTCATTGGAGAGTGACTCAGCGTCGGAGACCCGATGGCTTTCCAACATGCGATAGACATAATGCAGGTTGATGCGCCTTCATCAATGACTGTACGATGGATCGTTTTGGAATTGATGACGACTTGAATGAGGAAAGCAATCTGATGAGGTAGTCGAGGAACATGGCTCTCGAGGTCGAAGGTAATCAAATCTGAGTCCGTTGGGTAGATGCCACCGATGGCCGATAGCAGGGACTTCCTCTGGGGGGGCAACTCTGAAGGACCTCTAAGGTGTACATAGCTGACGGAGCTTGCGCTAAGTCCTCCACGATGCTATAGTGCTGGGCAGCACAAGCATTCAGATTATAAGAAGACCTTCTGAGTACCCCTTTGGGAGGGGGTCGTATTGTCGTCTTAGTACTCGGCCTCTCGATATGGAGGGGACCAGAGCTGGATGAAGGATCACTTGAGGGAACGTCTGGCTCCTTCCCGACAGATGATGGATACTCCTTTGTTCGAGTTGTTATATGAACAGGAATAGTTCCAGCCATGAAGAACTGGGAACCGAAGGGAGAAGAAGAGGGATCAGCCACCATTTGGGTTTGCTGAGAGGGAAAGGGTTCTTTAAGATCTGCAGGGACCCCAGGAGCTCCTTTCAACAAATGACTAACTTCGGATTGCCTAGGGCAGTCCTTAGTGTAGTGATCCTCCTCACAGATGAGGCAAGGATACTTAGGTTTGCGTTTAGCTCCTTCCTCAGTTGGAGGTTTAGAGGATTCCTGTTTGGGTTGCTCAGACTTATTTATGCCTTTCCCCTTTTCCTTTTTCTTTCCTTTCGAGGCTTTGCTCGTCGTGCTGGACTGCACGGCGTTGACCTCGGAAGTGTTACCAGAATTTAAAACACCCTGAGAAGTGTTTTCGTTGGATGCACTTGACTTTTGCTTCCCAGGGTTCGATGATTTTTTAGAGGCCTAGTTTACAGAGCCAATGACTCCATCGATAGATGGCTTGGGAGGAGCCTTGGATGTACCAGGCCTGGGGGCGTCCAGAAAGTACTCATACAAAGTACCAAACTGAGAGTAAACTAATTCTAGGTACTGAGCGCGCGTGATCGCTTGCTCTTCAGTTACACAGGCTCCCATAGCAATGTCCCGTGCAATCTTGGGGACAAAGGAAGTCGTGAACCATTCGGTGAGGAGTTGATCAGGAATCCAGAACTTGATCAACCTGCGACGTCTTCTCCATTCATGAATATGATCAGAGATATGTGTAGCAGTATCTTGCTTAAGAGACGTAAGGAGGTGAGTCCCTGTCTCGTACTGAATGGGTAACTGGAAGTGTGTCAGGAATGCCATGGCCAATGAATTGAAATCTTGAAATGACGCGCGGGTCAATTCAATATACCATTTAGCTGCCGAACCAGTGAGGGTCCTCTGAAAGAAGCGAAGCCGAATCGAATCATCGAGCCATGAATTGGATGAACACCATAAGTGATATGTCATCAGATGAGATTGAGGGTCCTCCCCGGCCTTCCCATCAAATTTGGGACAGTCACTAGGTATCTTAGTTGGAACTAGTGGCCATTGTGGATTGTGTAGAATGGGATCATTTGTTAACTTCGACACATCGAGTAGTTCCAACGTCGCTAGAAATGGTATCTGTGGATTAAAGGACATTTGTCCTGGATACGAGGTAGAACCATAATTCCATCCAGTTCCTGGTTGCCCCCATTGACCTTGTCCCGATGGGCCAGGTCCAAAAGGGCCTTATCCAGAAGGATTTTGTCCGTAAGGGTTGTTTCCAGAACTGGGTTGCTGATTCTACCCCCCAGCACCCCATTGGTTACCATACTGGCCAGCAGTTTGTTCATAATTTTGATAAGGATTACCCTGCAGCTGTTGGTAATTTTGATACGGGGTATATTGATTTTGCCCCTGGGATTGTTGGTACCCGTACTGAGCCTGGGAACCAGGCAACATTTAATGACCAGGTTGGGATTGATACCCACCTGAATGCGGGGGTTGGGATTGGTACCCACCCGAATAAGGAGGCTGGGATTGATACCCACCTGAATAAGGAGGCTGGGATTGATACCCGCCCGAATAAAGGGGCTAGGATTGGTACCCGCCCGAGTAAGGAGGTTGGGATTGGTACCCACCTAAATACGGAGGCTGGGATTGATACCCACCTGAATACAGATGCTAGGATTGATACCCACCTGAATGAGGAGGTCGGGATTGGTACCCGCCTGCATGCTGAGCCGTCTAGCTAGAAGGTTGTCCTGGTTGGATCTGAAACGGCCCTGTTCACCCAGAAGGTCGAGCTTGCTGAGTGAGGTGCTTCCCTTGCACAACCGAGGATTGTCCTTGTTGACCAGATGGTTGCTGAGCGGTACGCTAGCCTTGCGGCACGTAAGGCTGGCCCCCTTGCCTAGAAGGGTTGCCTTGCTGGGTTGACCTTGCTGACCATAAGGTTGTCCATGGTTCCCATAAGGTTGTCCCGAAGGGTAGCCTTGCTGGGTACTGGGTTGACCTTGTTGAGTGTTGGGTTGTCCCAGGTTTCCAGAAGGTTTCCCAAGATATGTAAAAGCCGGACCATTAGAGACCAAAGGTTGTCCCTGATTGGGTTGTCCTTGTGGGCCTCCCTGTTGACCTGGGTAATTTTGGCCAGCATACTGCTGCCCATGATTAGGCTGCAAGTAGGGTTGTTGACCCTGGTAGGGTGGTCCTTGTTGTCCTTGTCCCTGATGGTACTGGCCACCACCATACCCAGTGGTACCCCAAGCCACGTTCAATGGAAAGGAAGCCTCATCGTAAGGCACTTTAGGTAAGGAGGTATACAAGTACTGATTCTCAGGATCATAATACGGGCCTTGCCCATCTTGGCTCTGGACATTACGCAAGTACTGAAAATATACCTCCTCTACCGTCATATGACCGGAAGCAGGAGGAGCACCAATTGCGGGGTGCATAAGTCTAGGAGTATGTGTCGATTGACAACTTTGCGCTGGACCTCGAGACGGGCCTGCAGTAGAAGTGACAGCAGATGATCTTGTAACGGCACTAACAACTGGAGTTGATGCCGCGACACAAACGGTCGGGTCGGTTGGGACTGCTGTAATAGCAGTATGGTGGACTTGGGAAACAAACGGTCATGTGGTAGGGACGATGTTTTGATCCCAAACAGAAGAGGAAGCTGCAGAGTTCATAGCATCCCTCAAGGATCTATAGCACGCCAGCACCGTGATACCTAAAGGTGTAACGGCGTAGGGCGTAGAGATGATTGGGGATGTCGCCGAAATGGGAGTATCGATACTCGACATGACGGACGGCCCACTCGACATGACGGACGGCCCACTCGACACAGGAGAGGTGTCGCCCATATCGGAAGAAGCCATCAGAGATGGGACACCGACAGGAGTGGCAGGAAAATCGTCTTGAGAGGGTTGCCAAATAGGGTTCCAACAAAATTCGTAGAAATCATCCTCTGGAGCTAGATAATTCAACGGTTGGATGCTTGGAACAATGGGAAGAGCGTCATAAACCGATGTTTCAGGGGCAACAGAATATGGAGACCCTTGGTCACTTGGGACAGGAGACGGAGTTGATGGATCTGCCAGGATGATCAAACAAAGACACTAAGCAAGCTAACGATAAGAGACCCTACTAAAAACTAAACACACACAAGATCTAACCAGGTAATGTTATCGTGCCCGAATAAATTTTTAAGACACAGGAATTTAACTTGACCTTTTCATGTTTCAAGAGTCGAGAAAAGGACGAAAAGATGACTCTAGTGTCCTTCGAATGTTTAATGAGCACGAAGTGACAAGATGCTCACTTACACCTTTTCTTTTAAGGAGTCGAAAAAGGATCAAAAGTGATTGCTCTGGAGATTCTAAGCAAAGGGTTTACCAAGCAATCCGTAAAACTACTTATACACCTTGCCAATCGTATGAGAACCAAGGACTTTCCGTACTGAAGTAAATCTTCCCGAATGCTGTGTTCGGTGCGTTACGGCTCACAAGGCGGAAGACTCGGCTTCCTATGGATAAAGGATGCAAACCTAGTGGAGTCTCCCCATATATACACGACGGTACGTGGGAGCCTAAATCCGTGCTAGACCATAATTGAATCACACCAGGAGGAATCACCCAACCTTAATGCGAAAGCAAGAGTGACTAGGTTTAACAACGCCAAATTGTTGGAGAGGTAAATTCCCTCTACGGATAGAGGCGATCCCTACTAGCCCAAAAGGGGTCTAGCAACAATCACTCAATGCTACTATGCAAGCTCCTAGTTGCAATTAAAAAGTGGGCAATGAACACCTACCTGGATTCCAGCGCTATTGTTTGATGAAGAGATGTCGCTCTCGCTCCTTTTCTCTGGTCGGTCGCGATCCTCCACTATCCTTGTTGAAGGACACCTGCACATGCAAAGAGAAGACAAACACAAGCGTGAAATTTAATAAAAGAAACTATACATCAGTCAGAAAAGATGTAATTCACATTAACCATTACAAAGACAAATGAGAATGGAACCATAAAAGTAGTCATCTATCATTTATTAATCAAAAACAGAGAAAGGTACAACCAATGTTCTGACGTTGAGTCCTTCTCAAGAGGGTCCAACCAGCAAGTCTCATAAGCATTCACCCTTGGAGGTAGATCTCCCAAGACAAACAACTCTCTCTCTCACACAAGGCAACAAGACTTCACAACCTTCCTTAAGCTCTCTAGCAATCCACACTTTACCACACCAACTGCCTATAAGGAGCAGCACTAAAAACACTATGAATTCCACTGTGTCAAAAACTATATCCAAAAACTATTTCCCAAAAGCTAGCTACTCATGACAATGGTGGAGGCTTATATATGAGAAGGAGTCTCCATGAATGGTGGAAGGATAAGCTTATCTCCAAGAAAGGTGGCTCATATGACGAACAGACATGCTATAGAAGGGAGGGCGACATTCACAAGGCCAACAAATAGGTCTGGAGTCATCTGGAAGGCTGGCTGTTAGAACAAACTCGCCCAAACAGGATCAGCGCGGGTGTATAACTGGACTGGAGCACTGACATCGCGTCTTAATAACGGAGGAGACTATGTCAGCGAGACTTAATACAAACATAGGATGCGCTGTTTATGAAATTTGACCAGTTGCACTAGAAGCCGCCAGTCAGCGCGGTTATTTCAATAACAGTCATAATGATGAAATAAACTTTGGCAAAGAGGGTCATTTGGCCAATTCAGAGAGCATGAACATGATGGATTTCATTTCATGACACAGTAGGGAGAATGACAGGGAGACAGTGAAAAATTACTGTGTAACAGTACCCTGTCAAAAGCTATGAGGAAAAATACATCAAATGGACCACACTGCAGCAGGGACGAGACCAAGATGTGCTGGAGTTCACAAACATTTTTCATACCCTTCACACACAAATGGGTATCAAAGATTCTAAGCTGCATCTGGTACTCAAATACTGTGGCTGTCTACATAGATACATCCAGGAAGAGATGGAGTTCTTGAACATCTCCTCACTTGGCACAACATACAATACACTGTCAAAATAGAGCAAAAGTTCAAACAGAAGAAGCGACACTTTGGATCTGCAAATCCGAAGCCCAAAGGACAAAGCCAAGGCGGAGTGACCCAAGACAACCCCTCGAAGCCGCAAGAAAAGAACAACACCATGAAGCCGAAGAAGGACACAGGAAAGTGGTGTGAGTTCCACAAGAGTCCCACTCATAACACAAGTGAGTGTCAGACCAAGCAATCGTTGGTGGCCGAGTTGAAGGCTTCCGAATTAGATGCATGTTCTGATCCTGAGCCAAAACCTGACAAGGGGAATGTCAAATGGAAGTAGATCATTGATGCAGATCCCAGTGCCACTATTGCCATCGCCAAGGTCCAGAAAAATGAGCCCAAAGATCCAGAGGAGGGGGAACATCTTTTCCACTCACAGATGTTGGTGAAGGGTTCGCCACTGCAATTCATTATCGATAGTGGCAACCAAAAGAACCTTATTTCAGCAGAGGTCGTGAAGTGGTTGGGCCTACCAACTACACCACACCCACAGTCATATAGTGTCGAGTGGCTTCACGAAGGATGAGATATGAAAATTCACCAGCAATGCCACCTTCCCTATAGCATCAAGCCCTTCACAGACGAGGTATTGTGTGATGTTACACCTTTGGATGTTTGTGACGTATTATTAGGCCAACCATACTTGTGGAGGTGACATGCTATGTATGAGTCAAGGCCTCGTGCTATCATTATTCCTTTGGATAATTTAGGATACAGGATACCAGAGGTAGCCCTACCTACTGCCACCTCTTTGATCACTACCAAGAAAGGAAGCAAGCTCATCTCCTAGACTAGGAAATTCATTTTCTATCTAGTTCACTCCCAAAGTAAGGGGAAGATCATTGCTACATCCATGACCCCTGCAAAGGGTTCCTCCACGCAGTAGCAACAACGAAGGGATACGGTCATGATAGAACACAGGAACAACCTCTCCTCACACATAGCGACACCACACAAGTTTCAGGTGGGCAACAAAGTTTGGTTGCATCTGTAGAGAGAATGCCTTACTAGAACCCATCAGAAACTCAGACGACTCCGACATGGTCCTTACACCAGTACCAAGGCTACGAGCAACAATGCTTTGAAGCACAACATTCCTCCATTCCTTAACTTGCATTGAGTGTTCAATGTGGACCATTGTCGACCATGCTTCCCACCATCTCTGGACACATCAGAGATTGCAGAACAACTCACTAGAGACCCAGCTTAGTAGAAGCTTCCTCATCTCAGGGAGGAACTCAACGCAATGGTGACCATTGATTCCTAAGGGGGGTGGAATGATCTAGGTGGATGTTGGTGGCCACACACCTTTCCCATTTAGACCCTCACAACTATCTCTTTCAGTCTTTTCAGTTTCCTAAATTGTAGCACAATTTACTATTTTTAGCAGTTTTTCGGGTCCTGTTACACTGAAAATTGTCACCTTGACTATCTGCACTCTATGTGGCCTCATCAATAGCCACATTGTCCTCTTTGTCAAGCCCCATACCTCTGCTCTTCATGTCAAAACTTCAAAGAGAGAGAAAGTCACTTGAAAACATGTTTAGCTCTGGGTACGCAGGTTCTCTCTACCTTGCCTGCGTGTACGCACTCCAAATACAGTATACCTGCGTACTTGTACGCTCTGTAAGCTAAAGGTTGGGTGCGTACCCCTGTAAAAGGTCAAAAGGCGCAAGTTTCATCTTTAAAAAGTTACTTCTGGTCACTTCTAGAGCCTTCTAGAAGAGTTTTTGACGTGTATTGAGCGCCTCCAGATGGTTCATGCACCCTTATGATAGAGGAGCTTATCCCATCAAGAGAGGAGCTACCCCATCCAAAAGAGGGAGTATCCCATTGATGTTGGAACTGAATAACCTCCTCTAGAATACTATAAATACAGGCATTGGGCCAAAGGAGAAGGAGGTTGAAAGCTGAACATTCTATAGGGTAAATGCTGCTGGAATTAGGACTTCCATTTGTTGACTTGTGAGGAGAGATCACTATCCTTCCTTTTTGCCATAGTGGGAGTGGGTGAGCTTGTCAAAGTAGAGGAAATCTCTTGCTGGACCCTGGGAGGAGCTTGCACAACACCAAGGCTCAGGTTGTAATGGTTCCTTTGATCATTTAATACAAATAAATCCATTCTTCTCAATGATTTGTTAATGAATTATTTCATGCATTCCTTGGTCAGTATGATAGATATATTTTGTTTTATAATGAATATTCAGATGCTATGTAATTGTTTGCCTTGTTAGTGAACGCAGGTCTGAAGGTGAAGGAGGAGCTCATCCGGATCAACAAGACTGGACTACTACAACAACCATTGGACCTAAGGTAAACATTTGATTTCTTGTAAAATGATGTGTATCTAGAGAAGGATAGCTCTTATTTGGTTTGTTTGTCATTAGAGAGTCTTAGGCTCCTAGGAAGGTTAGATTTGTCCGCAAGTATAACCCATTCCGC